>QAXH01006739.1:0-13732 GCA_004335635.1 Chloromonas sp. AAM2 | reverse complement strand
CCCACAGATTCGTAGACCCATAGACCCACAGATTCGTAGACCCATAGACCCACAGATTCGTAGACCCATAGACCCACAGACCCACAGCCGCAGACCCACAGACCCACAGCCGCAAACCCATAGTTGCACGGAGCAAGGCGGCTGTAGCTTAAGTGTTGGGCTGCAGGCTTGCTTGCATAAGCTCTTCCTTTGAGTTGCTGGCCACCACCGTGCCCCCTCTGAGCGAGTCAGTCACAGTCACTAGGAGTGAGAGCCTTAACCTCAAGGGCTTGGGGTACAGCAGGCAGGCGGTGTGAACTGCAGGCTTGCATTTGCTGTTCTTGTCACGTGGTTGGCCACCATCGCACGACCTGCTGCTGTCTTGGATGGTTTCTCCCTACCCTTACCCCACCCTTACCCTACCCTACCGCAACTTTGTGCTAACCTTACAGTCTTACCCTACCCTACCCTACCACCCCCATTGACAACCATACCGTGTGGCCTGCAGCATGTCTCTCAGCTCCCTGCACTGCCCGTCCAGCCGCCCCGCCGCCTCCTCCTGCTCCCTGTTGCGTGCTGTGAGGTCAGTCACCTGCATGGAGGCTAGGCTCAGGGTTTAAGGTTTAGGGTTTAGGCTTAGGTTAGGGTTTACCTCCTCCTGCTCCCTCCCTGTTGCGTGCTGTGAGGTCAGTCACCTGCATGGAGGCTAGGCTCAGGGTTTAAGGTTTAGGGTTTAGGCTTAGGTTAGGGTTTACCTCCTCCTGCTCCCTGTTGTGCGCCGTCAGGGTTAGGGTTAGTCATGGTCAATCTCTAGGCTGTAGGGTTGGGGTTGGTTGATCGTGCCGCCTCCTTTCTCTACCGTCTCATATTTTCTTCTACATTACACTGTTTACGTCAGGGGAACCGCAACAGGGCACCAAGCAGGACAGGCAAACATAACGAGCAAGGCGAACAGGCTGAAGGCAGGAGGAAAACAACCGAAGCCGCACTGCGCAGGCCACCACAGATGGAACCGTAGACGTACCTGGTGTTGCAGGAACGCCCTTTCCTGGTCGTTAATAGCCTGGGGGCGTGCAGTCTGCGGGCTTGGCAGAGTGAGGGGGCCACCGGCACCCACTGAGCCATCCTGGAAAGGGGGTGGGAGAGTGATATGGATGATGTTGTCGTATTACAGCATCGTTCATCGTTCTCCATTGCACGCTTTGACACAAAACTGCAGAAGAATGAAAAAGCTAAGATAAATACTTTGTCATATCAAGTGCAAGAACCAATACAAGAACGTGTATTTGTCGTTTCACATCGGGCGCACGTTATGTTTTCACAGCACATGATGCGAGAGTGAGATTTTGGTTTGCAAGAAACCAAACAGACTGAATTCCCAAATGGGTGGTGGCGTGTAAAGGCGCTCGCAATTTCAACACCCCCACACCCCCACACCCCTCCACATCCTCCCCCCCATACACACTGTCATAACACTTTCATAACACTTTCACCAGCCCACACACGCACCCACACTCGAAAACGCACCCCACGCACGTACCTGCTGCATTGCCCCCGGCAAGCTTCCACTGCCCATGCCGGCCGCGCCCCCACCGCCGATGCCTCCCCCCATGCCCGGCAAATTTACGATAATATTCGGAGTGATGGGGGGCATGTTGATGGTGGGCGGCCCTGTGGCGTGTGACCCACGTGGCTGCGCCTCAAGGTCATTCACACGCGACTTGAGCCGGTTCAAATCCTGTGAAACGACAGCAGACAAGAACAGGAACGGTTAGGCTCCTGTTCTGCTCAACCTTAGGTGCCAAGTACTGGCTTGCTCTATTTTCCATCCCCATGAGGGTCAGCCTTCATGACCTCATCGAGTGATTGTTCTAGGATCGCCTGCTCCCTGCATAGGAAAATTACACATGAAAATCACACTTGAAAATCACACACGGTTGAGCAGTCCTCCCCCGACTGAAGGCCATGTAAACAACAACAACAACAAAAACAAAAACAAAAACAAAAACAACAAAAACAACAAAAACAACTGGCAACTTGGCTCTCCTTCACACGCTGCAGTTACACCTGCTTTGAGCCAACCATAGTGCACTGCTCTGGCTGCCTTAGCCCCATGAACTCAGCTACTTGGGCGCACACTTCCTTTCAGCAGGGTCCCAGCTCGGACATGCACTAGACCAAACTGTCAGCCGCCGCATACATCCTTTCCCTAAGCAAGGGTCACATGTTAAGAGTTGTGCTGCTTGTTTTCCTTCCGCCCTTGCCCTTGCTGAGCAGTCCTCCCCGGACTGGAAGCCATGTAACACACACGCACGCACGCACATGCACGCACGCACACACACACACACACATACACACACACACACATACACACACACACACACACACACACACACATACCCTTGCTCCCGGGACACCGCAGGTTGCCACACTCACGTCTTCCAGGTTTTGTTTGCTCCTTTCCGCCGTGTCCCTGGCCCTCTGCAGCGCATCCCGCTCCGCCCTAACTGCAGCTGAAGCCACCTCCGCCTCCCTTAGCTTAGCTTCCAGATCACGAGCACATGACTCAGCAACATGAGCACGTGACTCCAAATCACGAGCACGTGCCTCAGCGTCACGCAAGCGAGACTCCTGGTCCTGAACTTGACGCTCTAGGTCTGTGCAGACAGAGTAAGGGTAAGGGTGAGGGTAGGGTAAGGGTAGGGTAAGGGTAGGGAGAAATAGGGTATAGGGTATAGGGTATAGGGTATAGAGTATAGGGTATAGGGTATATATATATATATACATATATATACTTTTTACATTGCATCATGGGGGAGTGTTTTTGCGGGTACAAGGGTAAGGGTAGGGTTAGGCAGGACAAGATCAGGGTCGCGCCAAAACAAGGGCGTAAGCGTCTCCCTTGAGACCCAATTGAGACTCCCTTGAGAGTGCTACCGGAGCAACTTGCATTCGAGGCACAATCTACTGCCATCAGTGTTAGTCAGTTCAACTGTGACCACATTGGACCAAGCCACTTGTGCTTGTTGCTATCCTCGGTCTTGATCCTCACCTTCCCTTTTCCTTGCCCCCTCCTGCGCCTGGCGTCCGGCCTCATCCAACCGCCGCTCAAGGTCAGACACCTGCACGTTGATACGGTGGCATCTGCATGTAGAGCCCCCTGGCCACCCTGCACGGCTGTGCCTGCGGGGTCTTTCGCGCTACAACTCACATGAAGGAAGAAACGCGTCGAAGTCACATGACAAAACGCGGAAAAATTGAACACAGAGCTAGTGACGTGGCTCCTGCCACAGCCAGCCAAAAATAGAAAGCGACAGTAGGGCGACGTTATGGCCCAAGCACCCCTTGCTCCCTTGTGCTCACCACGTGTACGGAACCACAACTGGAGACCCTGGCCCGATCCTAGCCCAACCCTTATGACGCAAATCAGCACGTGGGCAGGAGATGCTTCATGGGTTCCTCTTACCCATCCAGTCCGATACAGTGCCCTCCTAAACCAACGTAACAGACTCACGTGAGTATTATAATAATAATAATAATAATAATGATAATAATAATAACAATAATAATGATAATGATAATAATGATGATAATAATGATAATAATGATAATAATAATGATGATGTTCATAATAATGATAATGATAACAACAACCAATTAGGCCCTGATCCCAGCCTCACCTGTGCCCTGAGTTGCCCTCCCTCCTTCTCCAGCCCAGCCTTCTCTCCCTCTAATCGCGCCTTGTCCGCTTCCAAGGCCGCGATCACACTCTCCAACCGTGCCTTCTCTGCCTCAAGCGATGCCTGCGCAGCTTGCAAAGCAGCTTTGTCGCCCTTCAGTGCATCCCGCTCTCCTTCTAAGGCCGCTCTTTGCGCTTCCGATGTCGCCTTCGCCGATTCCGACGCGGCTTTTTCCGCCTCCAACTTCGCCTTTTCTGCCTCCAAAGCGGCCTTGGTTTCCTGCACAGTCGCATGCTCAGCGTGTAAGCCTTCCATCTCTGCTTCTCAGCATGTGATCACCTCGCTCTTCCTGCTATCTCACGCTTTCAACTTCTAAAGCCACCTTTTTCGACTTGCAGTTGCGCTGTGAACGGGAACCCCAACATTTACCCGATATCATCTCTTTCCCCCGCTATCGTCGCAAGAAGTTTGTATTTGCGTTGGCTGGGAACGGCGTTACCCATGCCGCAATCAGTTGCAATGCAGTACAATCAAAGTTTCACTGTGTGTGCGCAGGTTGTAGCGTTTCGCCAGCTGGCACTAGTCGCACTATATATATAAGGTAAAGAGGACGCCGGTCAGCGTGATGAAGGACACCAGGCAACATGTGCCAAACCACCATGCGGGGGCACCCATCCCCCTGGCCAGAGCTATCCGATACCACCCACTAGTGGGAATTGAACTCGCAACCTCAACCAATGGCTGCGGGCGTTACGGTCCGCTGCTTTGGAGTTGCCTCTTCCACCTCACCTAACTTGACCCTACTTGACTATATATATATAGGTGGAATTTAGTGGAAGGGCAGCCATTTCGCCAACGGCATGGAGCTTTCATACATAGAGAACAGCTCACAGTAACAGTGTAACACTTTCGGCATGAAATATATCAGAGTTGCCCTCATGCACCGGTCGCGAACGCTAGCAAGCCATGCAGTAGCACTGAGCAGCCGTGAGCATGCAAAGAAATGGTAGGGCAGAAGCCACATGGGGAGCTACCAGCGGAATGAACAAGGATGCGCGCCGCCTACACGCCTTTTCCTTGTTTTTTTTGTTGTTTGGCCTTCAGTCCGGGGAAGACTGCTCAGCACGGGCAAGGGGGGAAGGAAAATAGGTGATTTATTGGTCACCACTGCACCCTTTTCGGTGTGCTGAAAACACACACACACACACACCATCAGGATACACCACCTTTTTTGTCTAGGCACGCTGTCATAGCAGCCAATGCAGTGCCTATCTCACCTCCATTCGTTGCTGCAGGTCCTCAAGCCGTTTTGTTGCAGCCGCTGCCTCCGATTCAGCACGCGCATGGGCAGCCTGAATTCAACCAAGAGCAACGGTTACAGTGGCATTATGAGCATGCACCTGTTACGGGACAAGAACTGCCTGACCTAACTCTGAGGAGTTGAAAACAAACGAGGCAAACAACCTCCACCCCACAGTTACCTGCACAGCGGCTGCCAGGGCGGCCTTCTCTGTTTCCAGCGCCTCCTTAGCTTTGCGAAGCTCCATCCTCTCCTCTGACAAGCCCACATGGTCGACCTTGAGCTTACTGTGCTCGTCCTGGAGCTTGGACAGGGCTGCGCAGCAACAAGCAACATCTGGTCACTGCCTTATGACTGACCCCCTAACATGTGAGGGATGTTTAGTGCCGGACTTGGGAGAGTAGGAGAGCATATGCCTAGCAGCAGTATTGCTCCTCAGCTACTCATTGACAGCGGTGTTGGATCGACGATAGTTAGCAAGTCGGCACCTTGCACCGATGTACCGGTCAGTTTGATTAGACCAGGGAAACCAAAGCTTGACAAGTGGTTGATTGGTCCAATGAACCCATTGGGAAGCAGCAAATGCAAAGCGCAGCTTTGAGCCGGCAGGCCGGATCGATGTCAAGGAAGTGAAGGGGCGCTTTTGAGAAACGCAGCAGGACTCACCGTCGTTCAGCTCGCCATGCGCCCCTACCAGCTTATCATGCTCGTCCTTGAGCTTTGCGAGCTGTTCGTCCGCCGCGCCCTTGCTCGCCTGGAGTGCCTCAAGCTCGGCCTACAATAGAAAAATAATGCCAACAATAACCATGAACAATGACAATAACAAAGAAATAACAACAAACAAAGGAATAAAAATATGATAGATAAGAGTAACTGACTGAATATTTAGAAGGAGAACAGGCACGCACTCATACTCACCCACACACACAAACACACACCTCAAGCGCGGTCTTGGCGGCGTCCAGCGCTGCATGTGCGCCCCTGGCGCTGGCGAGGTCCGAGGCGAGGCCGTCGCGCTCGCCTTGCAGCCCCGCAGCCCTGCGATCATTCGGATGACACGAGATTGTGCGCATGAACGATCCGCATGACGCTCACATATGTGCAAGATATCGTGTTCGTTGTTCAGAATTCAAATTGCGTTGCGGATGAAAAATATAAAAGAAGCAACAATGACAATTCCAACAGGATCAACTTGCACCTTTCGATCTTCAAACCTCCCACAATCGTTCACTTTAAAAAAAACCTGAAAAACAACACCTGAAAAACAGCCTGAAAAACACCTGAAAAACACCTGAAAAAAAGGGACGAATCTCCGTTTCGTCTGTCATGAGTACCGAGACACACTGTCGCTCCGCAAGACGAGCGTGTCAAGCCGTGTTCGCGAAGGCTGTGTCAAGCCGTGCTCTCCGGAGACGGCAAGCCTCTGGCCATGAACACGTCTACAACGATTTCATGTGTTGTCATGTTGTCATGTGATTGTGTCTCTGACGCACCTTGCCGATGCAGTGCCCAGGTCGGTTTCGAGCTGCAGTCCACGTGCTTGATGCTCCCCCAGCCCCTTCTGCACACCGTCGTGGGCCTTGCTCAGCTCTAAGTGCTTACTCTGCAAGAAGGCAAACCACTTGTCAGCTTGAAGCCTCGGCTCAGCTATTTTGAGCTCGTATTTTTCCCCTTGCGAAGAGCGTCTAGCTTGGGGATGTTCCGCAAGGTTATCATTGACTCAGACGCTGAGTTCGTTTTCTGCTGTTCAACCGCCGCCAGCTCGTCGCGTGATCTTATTACTGGCCCAATCCTGTTTTCTGGCTCACGGACTCAGTTCGTCATGCGCCCATGCTCCAATAGGTGCACCCCAGTCCTGCTCTTAAAAGGCTCACATTGAGTTCGGTGTGTGCTGCTTTGAGTGCTGTCAGTTCGTCCTGTGCCGCCTGCAGCCGTGCGTCGGAGTCGCCGCCTGCTGCCCGTGCCGCAGCCAGGTCAGCAGACAGCGTATCACGCTCCTTCTGGGCCTGTGAACAGACGCAAGGGTGACATCATGTTTTCAGATGACACTCTACCAATATCATTGGGCACCAACACCTCGACCAGCAGTACCATCATCACATTGTTAATGCTCACTGATCACATTCGCAGGCCTATTTGTTCGATTCTGCCCTCAGGTCTTCTTTCTTGCTCAGGGTCGGTCAGGGCGGTGCCCATCACGTTCCGTGTCCTCTGACGGTCTGCCTGTCGTAACCAGATATGCCGCAGTGCAGAAAAAAGTGCAGCATGTGCACTGCTGTTATGTTATGATATACCCCAGTTTCTCCAGTATGTTTGGCCCTGCCTTTCCCTGCTTATCTTGACACTCTTCGTCATGTTGCCGTACCTGTTCCAGCTTATCCCTGAGTTCCTGGCACTGTGCGTCCCTTTCCTGTCCTGCGGCCTGCAGCTTGGCAGCGGCCTCCCTCTCAGCAGCAAGTGCAGCCCTGCACATGGTTGTGGTTGGATTCGGGCGGGGTAACGTCAGCGCTATATACATATATATACATATTTGTTTACATATGGATTTGTTTATATATTTGTTTATTACTTCAGGGGGGCCTACATGCACATAGAGCGAACGCCAGCAAGTCAGATGAGGCTGGATACCGTCCCGACCAACCCTGAGCAACAGAAGGCAACTTCAAGGCGCAGAGAGCAAAGAACACCGAAGTCAAAGCACTGTGGACAAACAAGGGCAGTAGGGGTGTCAGGGGTGGGTGGGGTGCGAGGTTTAGGCAACTCGGGGCCGCTCAGTCCTCGTGTGTAGACGTACCCACCACCAGACAGGATCAGCAGAAACAAATGATGGACAATAGGTTTGGCAAAGCTTTACCTTTGGACCTTTGCTCTCCAACACAGTGCTCCTGATTTCATGTCATCAGCAATGCCTGCCTGAGCCCAAAGCATCATTATACGGTCAGTTTGCTCCAGTGCGTTAGAACTAGGTTACCCTAGGGTTGTGTTACGGGATTGTTAGGGTATTATTAGGGTTGGGCTTGCGGGATAGGCATCAGCCTCCTTGCAGAGTGGGTCAGGGTTAGGTTAGGCTTGGGTCAGATTCGGGTTAGGTGCAGCATGTGGCCAGGCTGGGATACTCTCCATGCACGTAGGCCGCCCCAGCAGGCGCGGGTCAGTCATAAAAGTGAACCTGGAGGTGCAGCGGGTGGAAGCGCTGCTGATGCATCAACAACACCGCTGACAGTCTGTGAATCCGAAACAACAGTACACACTCCTACACTACCCTGCGTTGCCTTTGACGCACAACCCAGGCTGGACAGCATGCTGCAAGCCTCGTTCTCCTTGACTTCAATCCCTCATTATACGGTCGGTTGTCTCCAGCGCCCAAGAACACTCAATACTCACTCCAGTGCTGCTAGTTTGGCCCTGAGTTCCGCCGCATCCATGTCGGCCTGGCCCAGGGCACTGCTGGAGTCACGCATTGTGTTCCTGGCGTCCTCTAGGGCCTGCTTGGTGGCAGCCAGCTCAGCCTGCATGTGAGGTAGTTGGATGGTTGATCGGTTGGTTGGTTGGTCAGTGGAGGTCCATCTCGGTTGTAGCTAGCCCAGCCTGAGCGTGGCTGGTGTAACTGACAGTGCTAGTCAGTTACAGTAGTGTGTGTATGCACCCAGAACGTTTCTAGGTTCCTAGGCAGACTGTCGCACCTCCGCCGCTGCCAGTTTGTCTCCCGTGCTTCCCAGCTGTGCCTCAGTACTCCCCAGCTTCCCCTCAGCAGCCCCGAGTCGCTCGCTGAGCTTTGTCCGCTCCTGCTCCAGCGCCTCCCGTGCGGATGTCAGCGAGGCAAGGCCCTCCTTGAGCTACAGCGGCATGATAAGCGTGAAGTAAGGCATGTGAGTGCGTGGGTGTGGCATACAGCGCCCATACGAGGGGTGGCCACCACCACTTCTATCGCGGTGTGTCATAACAGCGGCATGACAAGAGGGATCAGGCAAGGGAGTGCCTGAGACAATGACTGGCTTAGACTGGCTGGCTTGCCCAACCCAATGGTTATTATTGATTTGACGTATTCATGCAACGACCTGAACGGGAACATTTCAACAGCAATGCACTGGCTGTCCTAAACTGGCCATGACCGCCAAGCATCCAGGAATGGGATGTCTACCTCCGGGGCCAGAAAGGCGATACATTAAGCCTTGAAAGGAGGTTTGTGCATGTCAAACGCGTTTCCCAGTTGTGGCAAGAGCGGAATACCAATAGACAGAAAACTGCATCGTTCAGCCCACACGCCATGATCATCTGGCTGGTTTGCTGCCTGTGGGGTTAGGCAAGTGGGAGCAGGCAAACATAGCTGTGATTGCTCGTCAGCCATGATTAGAGCGGCATGAAAACTTACACTGACACGTTCTTGGACATACACAGCATTTTCCAACACGCACCGTGTCTAGTTCCTGTTTGAGTGCAGCTCTCTCCGCCATGCCCTTACTGGCGTCTTCACCCGCAGCGCTGCGCAGCGAGTCCTCACGCGACTGACTGGACCTGGACATGCAGATGCAGTAACAGTGTTGAGTGACAATGTAAACACACAGACACACAGAACAGGCACATGGGCACACATGCACACATGCGCACATGCACACACGCGCACACGCACACACGCGCACACGCACACACGCGCACACGCACACACGCGCACATGCGCACATGCACACATGCACACATGCGCACGTGCACACATGCACACATGCACACATGCGCAGGGACTCCCCACGCGACTGACTGGACCTGGAACACGCGCATTGAATACAACAGTTCAGGGAGCGGGATACACCAGGAAGACCTGTGTGCTTGGCTTAGCCTCTTGTCTCTTCAAGCAAAGTGAGAGAAGTGTGAGTGTGTGTGACAAGTGGAAAGTGTGAGTGCGTGTGAGAAGTGGAAAGTGTGAGTGTGTGAGCGACGCACATGCATACACACAATGGCGAGGCTGGAGAGGCACTTTGTTCCCTCGTGGGTTCGTTGTCAGGTGGCCAAAGCAGATTGCGGACGTGTCTTGATTCTTGAAATCCCGGCCATCACTCACTTGAGATCCTCCTCACACTTTTTGAGTGCGTCATCCACTCCTTTCTTTGCTGCTTCCAGCTCAGCCAGCTGGTGCCTGAGAGCATCAAGCTCACCCTCCTGGAGGGCAGGGGACAGCCAGAGGCACATGCTGGTACAATTTAAGGTGCAGTGTTTAGTAGACATGAAATGCCAGTAGATACCCAAGACATGGTTGGTCCTGCGGTACCGTGGGTTGAACCTGGATAAGCTATGTGATGATGATGATGATGATGATACAAGGCATGGAACTCGATAGTGAAACCGGCTTTGTGGGTGGGAGGCTGTGTGGACGCCTGTGTGGACTCTTCTTGCTTTATTCAACTCTCATTGGCTGACGTGAGTTTTCATATGTCCTCGAGTTGTGGGGCACACTGTTGAAGGGCATGGCACGCCAAGTGGCGCGAGCTCTTTGAAAAACTAATCAGAGAAAGGCCCAAGCGTAAAACGCCACACAATCAATTGCAGAATATGTCAGGAAACTACTTTTTTTCCTATCAAATGCATCTGTATGCACGTACTCAGGATAGTGCTGTCAAAGCCACTTGCAGTGTCAAAGCACATCTGACTTGTTTTTAAACCTCCCATTATGCGCTCTCTTCTCATGGATAATGTGGCACATCCCTCACAGGTCACTCACCAGTGACTCCTTAGCTGACGTCAGATCTGTCTTATCCTTGGCCAGGCCGTCACGCTCATTAGTGAGATCAGAAACCGACTGTTCCAGGGCTCTGAAACGGACAGGAGGATCACGTGCATGCGGCTTTCAGCACTACTGTTTATAAATTATGTTTACAAATTACAGCAAAAGGGCCCACATGCACCAAGCGTGAACGCTAGATAGCCATGCGAGCGACGAGGATGGATATCGTCCTGACCAATCCGGAGCAACGCATGACTGAGAATTAGCGCCTGTACTGCTTGGCCTGCAGCACGTGGAAACGATACAGGCTCTACAGTCTACCATGTGTGAACAGCACTTTCAGATGCCTTCAACGTGTGCTGCTGTGCCCTGCACCCCAGCATGCAACTAATATACCCATTGGCAGCGTATTGCTACTTGATGCAACCCTAGCAATCGGATTAATCATCACTCGATTCACTCACTTAATCTTGGCCATCAGTTCGTTGATTTGCTTCCCAGCCCCATCTGCATCCTGAGCAGCGGCAGCCTGTGCCGCGTCCAAGGCAGCCTGGAACAAATGAATGAATAAAATCTCTTGTTACATTTTACATTGAGATCAAAGTAGCAGGGCCCATATGCACTTGGCGCAAACTCTCATTACACACATGGTGCCCTGGTCACACTCTGATGATGCGGGCATCAGTGTCATGGTGTGCATTGACATGGACCCTGGACGTCACAACAAATGATAATTCAGGGCGTCTGCACAGTGGAGGACGTCTGGCTTTACGGATGCGGAAAACGGCTTCATGGGGGCTTGGACTAGAAACGGTTTCTCCTTCTATAACTCACCTTTTGATCAGCAAACTGTTTCTCCAGCTCCGCCAGTTTCTTTTCCATCTCCAGTCGTGCTGCATCCGCCTTGGCTTCTGAATCCCGCAGCTTCATGTCCAAAGAGTGAGCGTCACCCTTCTCCTGCGGGAAAAGAGTGAGAGGCATGAAAGGAATTAGAGATGTGCTGAACGGATTAAGAGGCCACATGGCACTCAGTATGAGGCTTGGGAGGCTTCTCAATAGCATGAATAAGACAGAGAGAGGCTACTGGATTGGAAAAACCGTGTCACAGAAACTCACAACTGTAAGCTGGTTGTGGCGCCAGCATGCTGCTGTGTGAGTTCCCGCATACACAGACGTTAAGCAAATACAAGCTGAGACACATGCCAGGTGCATATCTGCCCCTGTTGAAGAGATGCTGGGATCGGGCGGGCCGTGGGACACGTGTACGTGAGGGGTACCGTCCTAGAGCAGGAAAGAGAGTTCTGGATCCGTACCCCTTGTCTTCTGTGCCTACATGAATAAAAGTCGCAGACGCATACAATGCATTCCCACCCACCCTGCCTGAGACAAACACCGTCCACAGCAAATATGCCGGGCTGACCAACCTTTGAAGAAGTTGAAAACCCTCAGCAAGAAAGAAAGCAAGATGATTAAAGATGGAGTTCAAGACCAAGACAGGCATTCCCTCTCACCTTGTCTATTTGCGCCTGCATGCTCCTTCTCAGGTCCTCCATTTCCTTGAGTACCCGCAACGCCTCATCCACCTACAAACACCGTCCACACAACCAGTACGCCAACATGTACCAGGCCTATGGAATAGCAGTCCATGTCAGCGCATGTGTGCACGGTCTCTGCTCTGACTGACCTGTGCCCTCCATGCGGCCTCTGCCGTGTACACCCTCACAGTCTTGAGGTTGAAGCTCCACACGTACCAGTTGCTGGCCAGGATACAACGCACACCCGCACCCTGCATCATGCATGTGCATGTCAGCATGTCATTATGCACCCAGCATGTCATCATGCACCCAGCATGTCATCATGCACCCAGCATGTCATCATGCACCCTGCATCATGCATGTGCATGTCAGCATGCGCATGTGTGAATTGATGACATGTGTTCTTGATGCAGACGTCGCCAAGCAGATGTCGCCACGCAGATGTCGCCATGCAGATGTTGCCATGCAGATGTCGCCATATATGCGCATGTCAAAGTCATGTGTTGCGTGTGTGCCGAGAATCCAAAGCACCCTGTATGCGCTGTTAGTGTTGGGCATGTGTGTTCAGCATGCACACAAGTCATGTAATGATTACGGCATGATCATGCATGCATACCCACCTGATCTGTGAAGCATGCATGCAATGGGTGTGAAGCTGGAGCATGCATGCACACCCACCTGATCTCCAAGGGAGAAGAGCGGTGTGCATGTGGCCGCGTCATGCGCCATGATCACCTTGTCTCGACTGCCACTCCACACCTGCACAGAACCACCATCATCAGTCGCCATAAGTAACACACGATACTGGAACTCTTCAACCAGCCTGCTTTCATACGAGAACGCTGCCACTCCACAGCTGCACATGAACCCCACCATCAGTTCTGTACTGCTCCACACACTGTTGCGGGCAAGTCTGCAACCCCGCAATCTGGGTGCTCTCTCAAAACCAAGTCAAGAATTTGCATCATCATGACAAATGCGAGTTGAACGGTCACAGTCTCACACCTGGGTCAACACCGTAAGCATTTCATGTTGAAATACTTTAACATACACATTTCGTATACACCGTGCTATGTGAGTGTTTGTAGATCATGCTAAATGCATGCAAGGCACGCTCAAGATCCCTGTTTGTTTGCTGTCTGGCGGGCCAGTCTCCTGATGTAAAACAGTATCCGCGCCTACATATCCGTGCCAGTGCATCCACACAGTCAGAGTGTGCCTTGAAGGTCACACACACACACTCTCCCTCTCACTCGTACCTGTGTGCCCACTGCTGCCAGTGCATCCACAGTGTCAGAGTGTGCCTTAAAGGTGCGCACAAGAGCCCCGTCATCAATACGGTACACGCAAATCTGCACACACACAAGCATGTGCGGCCAGGTTGACAAGTGGTCATCATTGACATCCATGTCATGCGACTGCCACGACACGGCAAGAAAATCAGCTGCAGCGCCGTAGGCCCTCCTTACTGTATTGTTCATATTGTTAGAGAAGTTGACAATCGCCCCCTTTTACCCTCCTT
>QAXH01006738.1:4425-17016 GCA_004335635.1 Chloromonas sp. AAM2 | reverse complement strand
CCTTCCCCCCCCACCTGTTCTGGCGACAACAATCGCCTGCCCACCCTCTACCTCCTGCCTGCCCCTTTGGCCTTGCATCCCTCCTCCACCTACTGCTCTCTGGTGTGTGTTATTCTTGTTCCTCCCAGCCGGGATGCGCTCCCCTAGCTCGTTGACCAAATGGTGTCGCATGACCTCGAACTGGGCTCTATGAGGGGAGTACATTGTGGGCCTGCGGGTCGAGGTCAGGGTTAGCTTGTGGGCACTGGGTAGTGTCCTAAGTATTGTGTTATTGTGCTAGTGTGAGTCAGACCGAATGAGTTGTGAGGCCAGGCAAAGTGGGCAGTCCCGTCTGCGCTATGTTATGTTGCTTCATTGGGATCCTGCAATGCTCTCGCTGTGTTGCCTCCCCACTGCGCCAAGCGGGTTGATACCCACTTATACACAGCCGCTGCGGCCAGGCCACAGCAGCCGCCATTTGTTGACTGTTCCCTTCTTCCTCTCCCGCTCAGCCACCCGCCCCTCACCAGAACAGCGTGTTTACGAATGACTTGAACTGCGTGTTGACGCCGTGTGCGCGGGGCGTGCAGCGCGTGTAGCTGCTGATGACCCAGGAGGCCGGCGGGGACTGGTGGCCGCTGGAGCCTAGGGACACCCAGTAGAGGGAAACGCCGCCAAACTGCTCAAACCTGGGAACAAACACGCAAGGGACGGACTCAAACCACGGGAACAAACAGTCAAAGGGCAGACTCAAACCCAAGCGCTGCCCCTCATAGCAGCCTGCGTTCAAATCCGGCAAGGAATAAATATCCAGAATAAAATCCAGCAGCCCCAACAGTTGCGTCAAAACAGTTGAAGACAGGTAAAGTACAGAACTGAGCAGCCGCAGTGACTGTCCCGACTGAAGACGGGGGTGTGCACAAACGAAAGGGTCCGGCCAGAGGACAAGCACACGGGCCAGAGCGACATGAACGGAGCGTGCAAGGGGCGCTGCGCTCGGCAGGTCAGTACGAGTCAGGAGGACCAGCGTTCGGACCGCAATGTCGAGCGAAGGAACGGTTTGGCATGCAGGTGCACTGGGAAATACGCAGCTGCACTCATGCGAGGTGCTGTATGTACTGGACGTCCGACAACTGGTGCAGGGCCCGCTGGGAGCATCTGGCATCCATCAAGGACCTGCCCCCGCTGTACAATGTAGCATCTTTCCACTCACACCTGTACCATGATGCGGTTCTGATCCCCTCGCTCTCACCCGCGCAGGAAGTCGTTGATGCTGTTGATGCCGGTGTCATGGAACACCACGAATTCGTCCGTGTCAATGAAGCCGATGAACTGGTGACGCGCCCCGTAGCGCACCATGCAATCCTGCGGGCAACATGCACACATGGCGTGATGTGAATGGTGGTGATGTGCTAGCACCTGGGTGCACACGGTGGAGTGCGTACCACCTGCAACATGGTGCCAACACTGGGGCACCAATGACTATATGTATGGCCACATGCACCGAGCGCGAACGCTAGCAATGACTGATGCAGCTGTGTTAGAGGAACCCGTCCGGGGACCCTCAGAGGTTGGTTGAAGAGTTAGGGTCGATCCTGTAATCGCAATCATCGTGTGGTTTCTCGATGGTTAAGCGCAGATTCCATGCCCATACCATCTGCTACTTTTCCTGGCACATGCACATGCACTTGTCCTGCAGCCGCACATGTTGCCACAGGCCCTTGTGTCAACCACTGTCCGCGGCTGCACACATGAATGCCAGTAAGTCATGCAAGAGACAAGGATGAATAGCTCTCCAAGCGCTCATGCTGCCCCACTGATCGTGCATGGCTGCACACACACACCTTGTACACCTGGCCTTGGATTGTGGTCATAAACCGGGCATAGTTTGAAGAGAAGCCGGACTGGAAGCGCGTGTGGTTGAGAGCTGCGGGTGGCATGCAGCACAGTCCCTGTCAGCGCATGCAACAATCCGTGCAGGACGTCTAGCTGTCTGCAAAGACCACCCTGGCAGTCTGGAGCTTCAGCATGCAGGGGCAGTTTCTGCACTTGACTGACTCGGCAGCTGCATAGAAATTGCCAGTAGCACGTGCCCGGTCTGTCTGACTCACCCCCTGTGTCGCCATGGTACGTGACAAAACCCTCATCAATGTAGCTGCTGATCTGACTGGACAGGGGCTCTGTGCTGTTGTGGTCATAGAGGTAGATGTGGTCCACTCCTGCAGCCATGCAATACCGTCACATGGACGTGTCTCCATGCACCCAGCCATGCAACCATGCCACCTGCATGCGCCTGCGTTCTCAACCTCAACAGTCACGGTGAAAACTTCCTGTAGCCGAATGGGCTAGCCATGCTTGGTTGATTCTGCATGTCGTGGGGGTAAAGGACTCTTTGAGTCATGCATGGGGTCTCACCTAGGCATCGGTGGTACTCAACCCACTCTCGGATGTAACGGTTCTCATTTTTTGCAACAACACAGATAGCACTGTACTGTTGAGGCTTTGTCGTGTCGTGTTGCGCTCTATGCAACTGCGGTAAAGCGGACTCCGTTTCCTGACAGCTCGCCGGCCGCAACACCCAAAGCACCACAAGGATTGCTGCGACGCTCCTCCAGGAAGATATAGTGCTAGCAATCCTGCAATCGTGTACCATGGAACGGACTGCGGCGCAATGCCATGCAAGGCTTGCCTTGATACCTTGGACCAAACTTGGATTACCGTCTGTGGCTAGCGCAAGGGCAATTGAGCAAATGATGCTCCGCGATACGCATTAAATAGTCCTCGACGCTTTGTGTGCAGCTGTCAGCTCATGGTGCTGCACTTTGCGGTTACTAGCAAAGATCACGTGACACAGCAACATTCTGCCTGCACTGGCTGCCGGCTGTTCGAATGCCGAGCACCATGCTATCCCCTTTATCTTTCGCTGCTTTCAAACGCTGCGGGCAAGGATAAGTGCTCTTAAACGCATGTGGTCATGGGTTCCTTGCCAATAGCAGAAGAGACCTTCTTACACGACCTGACCTGACCTTACCTGACCTGCTTGCGCAGTCATCCAATCCATGTCAAGTGATCCTAACAAAAGGGAAGACACGTTGCAACATGCTCCTTGCAAGACGTGCACAGACTCCCGCTATCAGACCAGTTCTTACAGCCCATTTGACGCTTGCGCGGTTGCAATCAACCTGTGTCAAGTGGAATCAACATCTCTCGGAGCCGTACCTCTATAGACAGGGAGCAGCATGTCAGCTCCTGTCAACTCAAGATAGCGTTCAATAATCGATAGTCAGTGCACACGCGAACATACAGCCGCCATAAGCTTTGGCATGCCTCTTGCGTTTGAACTGAATGATAAAACCAAGTGTACTTGCACACCGGCACAATCAACTAGGTTTGTAAATGCAGAGCCACACCGTGCACAGCAAGCTGACTCATTCCAAGTCATGAATACAAACCGCCTTCTAGTCCATGGAGCATACCCGCATCTGTGACCTTCGCAACCGCACATCACACTTATTCATATGTACATCACAATTCTGCAATCCTGCAAGTCTACTACTCTCTCCCTTCCATCTCCTGCGGCTCTGTCTCAGCCTTCTCTCCTTTATACAGTAGAGCTATACTCAAACAACCCTGATGTGGGAACACTCCTTTGAACAGTAGACCCTCCGTCCTGCTCTTTTTGCATGCTGCACGCTCTGGTTCCCGTTTCCTTCCCCGGTTACAATATCCCCACACAGGCAACGCAGATAGGCCATGTGATCAGCCTCTCAGAAGTCGGTACAGCGGCCTTGCCTCTCCCAGTCTCCTATGTATGCACAAACAATGACACAGTCAGAGCTGTGACAACCGGGATGACAGTCCCCGCTTTTCAAAGGCCTTCACTGAACATAAGCAAGTACAACTACTGAACTTTCAACACACGGCAGGCGTGCGTTCACATTGCATCAAACCCTACTGTACACTTCTTGACTGACCTGCCATTCCCTGGCCCTGCCCCTTTGATCTCCTGTGCCCAAATTTCCCTGCGGCTGCACAACATGGATCCGTATGCGGCTGCCCCTGTCATCCATGAGCACGAGTGCGCCCCCACCTGCACACCTGCACACCTGCCACCTGGCGGCTGCAACCTGGCCCTGCACCTGCCCCTGCCCTCGCACGGCCCCAGCCCCCCTCACCATAGCGCGTGGGCTCCTTGCCCCGAGGGCCCATGTACTCCCCAGTCTTAGGGTTGGTCGCCTGCGGACAAAAGAACACCATGCACTCTGGACAATGTCAGTGAATGATGCGGCAACACGGCGCTCCAAACCAGGTGCAAGCGACTGGCAGTTTTGCAAGCTGGTTACGACTCCCGATGCAATAAGGAGCAGTACTACCACGCTAGCTGTGGCGCTGAACAGACCAGCTTCACTGCACAGCCCCTGGCCGCTGCCCGCCATGCCCCCACGTGCCCCAGCAAAACGGCACTGAAACGGCAGTGCCACAGACACGACAGCCCACCAGCATCCGCGCTCTTCACTTTCAGCCCATTACACTGTCAGCATACACACCTGGGCTCTCCCTATACAGGAGCCATATGCACATACATCAGCGAATGCTGGTTGGTTTGAGGGGAGAGCCTGCCAGTGGCTGTAAGGGGTGTGCCAAATTCGGCCAAATTAGGCACTTTGCTTGTATACTTCCTCAGTCCAGCGAATTTATGGTGTCTTGTGATGATTCAGTTGCTTTGTTGTTCACCCCAATCTCTGATGCCAATCCCTTGAGCCGCCTGCCTCACGTGCAGTACTGAAGCGCTCCCCGCAAACGCATGGGCCTGCCCTGTCAGCACTCACAGGCTCGAACTCCTCCTCAGCCTCTTCTGCCGCGTCCTCTGCCTGCGCTGCGAATTGGGCATCAGCCCTGCCTTGCCCTGCCAGCTTGGCATCCCGTGTGTTCGCGATGATATCGCGCAGCTGCTGCTCCGCCTTCTGTTGCAGAGCCTGGGTGAACAAATCCACCTTGACACCGGGTTGGGCGGGGTGAGAACCTGCATGGTGGATGAGTGGGCATCACACAGCATGTGAGACATGCCACGTGGTACTCGTGAGGGCGGGATCATGCACGAGCCTGCTTCGAGTGAGGGTTTAGTAGATACCAGTTATCAGAGCTTGCATGGAATAGGGTTCTAGGGTTCTGTGGGCGCCCCTCTTTGGATCATTGTACCTGCATGAGACTTGGATGTGCTGTGTAGCTTGCCCCCGAGGGATGCACGTAGATCGGCTAGAGATGGCCTGGGGGTTGCTGTTCCTGGTTCGCCTGCTGTCTTGTCCTCATCACTGGTGGAGGAGGACATGTGTCGGAACAACGTTGTGGCTGGCTGCGGCTGGGTAGAGTGGGCATCATCGATGGTGCCAGGCAGCAGATGAGAGATAGGCTCTAAGGTTTGGTTCCATGCGCACGCAACGCGGGTGTGCGTCAGAGACGTGGCACACCACCGGCGTGCAAACGCTGAAAGCATGACTGATATCGGCACAACCTGGCAGCAAGGCTGTAACAAATAAAGATGTGTTTGCGCGCAAAGAAGGCGGAGTGTGGAATCGTCATACACATGAGTCACACTAATGGAAATGAAAGGTACATGTGTGTGTGTGTGTGTATTCTTCTCTTCGTTTCCCTTGCGTACCATAAGAACAGATAAGAACAGTCGTGTTGTTTACCAGCACGAGGTAGAAACGGAGCGACACAAGCCGCTGAAACTTTTGTCGACCGGCGACTGTGGCTTACCCTTGACGGGCTTGCGGCCAACATGGTGTTCGGCTTAGGCCGAAAACGGAACGATGTGAGTTTGCTCGTTTTGACAGGCAGAGTGCTAAGGCGTTACATTGCTCGCCACACAAGCTGAATTGTGTGCCGGGTACACAACGTTGCCTCTAGTGCTTCGGATGCTGCAACGTAAATGGGCAAATGCTCCCTATACTCGACGCTCGCCGGTTCAGGCTGAGCTGGCACTTGACAGGGAATGCATGCATGAAGAGCACACGCTTGCCATCAGCACAACGAACAGCCATCGGCTTTGCCATGTGCGCCAGGCTCATCTCCTGCACCCAGCATGCCAATGCGGCCCATGCCCACTCTCTCTAACCCTCACACACATGCCATTGCGGCTCACACACATGTCATTGCGGCCCATGCCCACACCTCTTGCATGTTGCATGTGCATGCAGTGGCAAGAGAAGGCGGATGAAGATGTTGCGTTCTGGAAACGTGAGCTGGACAAATGTGTGCATGAGAAGAACTGGTTCCTCAGCAAGTTTGCGGAGGTGAGACCAACACAACCATGCACCATGCGTGAGCTCAGCACACACCATGCATCAGCCCACGCAGCTGGTTTGTGTTCCTGCCTTTGGCCCGGTGGTCCTGCTTTGAGTTCTTGCTCAGGACAGGTCCGGAAGGTGCTACCCTGACGTGAACACACACATACACCATGCACCAGGCAGAGATACATGCAGGTCACATTGCATCCTGTGTATGTCAGCATGTGGCCACTGCAAGGCAGATGCGATCTCTCTCATGCACCGGCAAGTCGAGAGCAACAACAAGAACTGGAGTGTTAACAGTCAGTTCCCCTAGTAATTCACCTTCTGATAGGTCACCCCCAATAGTTCACATTCTTATCTCCAAGCACATGCACAACAGCCTCATTGCATGATAGTCCATCACAGTACGACAGGCTTCCAAAGTCTGACCAAGCCACCAACCCCATTGTGCACATCACTTGTCCATGGCCAGTTGTAATCTCCACCTCCTTGACAGCAAATGATTCTTGCAGTACTTGAGGCGTCAATAGATACCGAAATTTTGTTGGAACTAACTCTACCTTCCAAATGATTCGATATAGACGGTCCAACAGCCTCCAACAGCCTGCTCGTGGCAATTCAAGAACAAGCGACAACCACCAACGACCTACACCTAGTCTGTGCTTTGCATGCGCCACAGGCCCATCGACAGAATCAGATTCTCCAGGCCAACATGGTGCTGCTCCAGCAGCAGCATCGCGGGCTACAGGATCAGATGCAGCGACAACAGGAACAACAGGAGCAGCTCAACAGACGGTCATGTGTGGTAGGTGGGGGTCAGGAAGTCACTGTCCATCAGAAAATGCATGCAGACTTCACCAGGCTGATGTATGCATCAGGGCCTGGTACGGTCACGAGACATTGTGTACTCCAAAGCATGGACTTTGACTGCAGCTGCGTGTGTCCGAACATGTGTGCATGTGCATGGCGGGCTTGCCTATAATCTGCATGTGGTGCATGTGGTGCCGGCCTTGTGTGATCTTCAGAGGCCACAGCTGCAGACCAGAACATATTTTTCGCGTAGATGCAGTTCTGTCTGTCTGCTGCACCGTTTTATTAAGTGTTCACGAAGGAGAACGATGAGCGATGCTAGGAGACGGCTGCTGCCTGTTGCCTGCAGGTGAGCCCCCGTTCTCCCGCAGCGAGCAGCACAGGGTCGGTGCAGGGCAGCGGGTCGTGTTGTGTGTCGCCCGGGGGAGCGCGCATGCTAGAGGTAAGGCTGTGAATGTGTGTGACTGTATGGCCAGGGGGTGGGTGGGACTGTGTGATTGTGGCTGTGTCATCATATTCGCTGCTTATATCCCTGTACTGCATACCAGGCAATCCAAGTGCATTGTTCGGAAGCATCGCCTTTGCCACCTGTGGTTGCAGATTCAACTCTCCAGCTGCCAGACACGACTGCGGGAGGCCGAGCTCGCGTTGCTCAAGGCGGATGACAGGGTGGCCTCACTCTTACAGGTGTGGTGTGTGTGTGTGTGTGTCTGGCCTCACTCATACAGGTGGTGTGTGTGTGTGTGTGTGTGTGTGTGTGTGTGTGTCTGGCCTCACTCATACAGGTGTGGAGGGGTGTATGCATGGATGCATACAGGGCATGAGTACAGCACACGGGGCAGCCCAAGGATGCCGTGATCCTGGTGATGGGTCGGCCAGTAATGCTCCCGTATGCTTGCTTACCCTGCTCGTTGGATTGTGAGATTCCTGCCATCTCCACATGGAGATGCATGGCTCATGCCTTCAATTCACATGGCGTATGCCTTTCATCTCCCATGCATGCCATGCGCCCCCCTTCCCTCACATGCGTCAGGATCTCACATTCTCCCGCTTATTCGCTCAGCTCCCTTGTTTGCATGTGCAGGAGTTGCAGGGAGCACGTGCCGAGCTCGAATGCGTGCACTCCACTTCCCAGGCGTACGCTGCTGAAGCGGACCTGGTGAGGCCAGGAGCTGTGGGTTCAGGGCTCAAAGAGTCTCTCATCAGCTTCATCACTAATTTCCAGAACACCTCTGAAGGCAGTTCTTGGATTTGCTGTGGTTCATGTTTGCTGGGTTGGGAAAGAGCTGATGAACGAATGGAAGTTTACTAAGGAGTGCAAGTGCTCGGAGATGTGATTGGTACATAATGACCTGAAAGCTAGGTAGGAACTTGGTTGAGTGTGGTGTTGGTGGCACATCCCACTTGAATAGTTGCGCTTGGTACTGAGTACCCCGTCTCCGCCTCCCTCGCTCCCGCAGCTCCGGTCCCAGCTATCCTTAGCGCGGGGGCTGGGCGACGATACGGCCGGGCAGGCGGCGTGGCTGGCGCAGCAGTTGCATGAAGTGCAGGCCACGGCGCAAAAGCTTAGAACTGATGCGTCCATTAAGGTGCGGCAAGCACATGGCCCCAACAGTCAACCCAGCCCAGCCAATGCCCACACCCCAGGTGGACGCGTCCTTGGAGTGGTCACATGAGCTCACACGTGCTGGCTTCCACTCAGCAGCCTATTTGCTCCCAATACGTGCGACATTCGTTATGCACTGCCTGTGCTGAAAGGCGCTTTACATGTTGGTTTGCGCAGGATGAGATGCTAGGGTTGTTGAAGCAGCAACTATCCGAGGTTAACCTGGGCCACTCCCGAGGTGCCTCAGGGTTTGTAAGCACCGAAGCCACCACCCCCATGGCCCGCCCCACTTTGGACGACCTGGCTGCTGACCCACGTGACGCCCGTGGGGAACCCGATACAGCCGTTTCCGGCACGCCCGGCGTCGTGCTGCTGCATCACAACCTCACATATGACAGCACCTCGCAGGACCCCTTGTGGCCGCCGGCGGAATGCAGGGCGCCTGAGCGGGAGCCTCCGTTGCACACACACAGCCTCGGGCCGCTGAGCAGTCCTCTTCGGACTGAAGGCCATGTAACAACACTATCAAGACGCAGTCTTGGGCCGCAGGACGATGCAGCGGGCGTGTGGGCGGGCGGGAGGCGCCGGGCGCCGTCGTTCGACGTGCGAGCGAGCGGCTGGCAACCGGAGCTACTTGGAGAGAGCAGCGGAAGCCTCTCTGACGGGCCCGCCTGGGCGGAGGAGCACTCAACGGGCAGCCAAGGCGGGTGTGTGCGGGGCGACGTGTCGAGCGGGCCCGTCCACGCGTGGCCGCTGCCCCGCTGCAGCACGGGTGATGTCGACGGGGATGACGGGCCGGTGGGCCCAGCAGGCGTGGTGGTGGTTGCGGCCGCCAGAGACGCGGCTGGAGTGCCTGATAAGGGGGGCTGCCTACCACCGTCGGGCGTGGCCGGCCGTGGCGGTTCAATGCCTCACCAGAACGGCCTGGCTTGCACCATGCCGACGGGGACTGCTACCCGTAAGGCTGCTGGGGGGATAAGCCAGGCAGTGGCAGGAAGGGCCACATGGGACGCTCCACCACTATCGACCGACCAGGAACTCGACGACGATGAGCAGTTCCGAGTGTCAAGCATCATCGCTCGGTTTCAGAGCGTTGGTGGAGACGGCTCCGGCGGGGCCCTGCGGCCGCCGCTTCCTGCGCCCGTTGTGCCGCCGCGTGTCAAGCCTGCTGTGCATCCCGTGGCTCGCACGGGCTCGAGCGGAGCCACACACCGCATTGCCCCACTGGCGCCCACTGGTTCACAGGGACCAGCAAGCGCACCATAACTGGTTTTACAGCAAGCGCACCATGAAAGGTTTAGCAGCAGGCGACCACCACTGACCCTTCCTCGCACATGACCCTTCAAAACCGTACCGTTGCCATGCAAATTGTTTTAACTGCCCAGGACCAAACCCAGAAATGCATGACACCACACATCGACGCGGACGGTGGCATGGTCATGAAAGGCCATGCTATGAAGCACCACGACTATCAAGCGAGCTCTTTCCCATGGTATTGAATGGTGTGGCTGCAGCACATGGCTTCGTTGACGTAATTATGTTCTGACGACAATGGCAAGGCCTGGATCCTATGCCATTTGGGAAGCATGAACGCGTCGTAAGGAGGAGCATTCTGCCGATGATATATGACATCTCAGGTGGTCGGTGCGCCCAACAAACGTGACACTTGGCAACATACTTTTGTGTTTCACTTGGCAGGTGCTACCGCTCTGGCATGCTCGCAAAATGTGCAGGAGAGGACAAAGGTGATGAGGCAATTCAATGGGTAGAATTCATTCCTTTGGTGTGATACAGTTTCAGCGAGTATCTATACCATGCAGCTGCTGGTCGCTGCATGAAGCGTGGCCTTGCCCTGAAATTGTGTACTCGGCCCAAACCTTGCAAGCGATGTGCTCTGACGATTAATGGCTTGATGTACAATTGGACACATCTCAATGACAAAGGAGCTTGGACGGTAACGGTGGTTGTGGTGGCAACGCCTCACCCAGTATCATGAACCCTTGTGATAGCTGTATGTAATGTATCCGCGCCATGGTGAGCTTACGGGTCTCCTTCAAGTTCTTCAATGATTTGTTCTTCGCCGTCTTGTTGGCTCGTGCGTCTTGCCACCTCATGCCTGGGCTGAGCTTGACCCGACTCAAGTCTTGGGCTGAGCTTGTATCCACCTGCATGATATTCACGCTCGCCAGTAGCGTTCAATTCAATACTATTTCAGTGCTGTGGACTGTCCTGTCATGTACAGGTCCAAATCACACAGTGACTACCAACCACAGCAACTTCCAACCCAGAAATTGGGAAACTTCCAACCCCAGGAAACTTCCCCAGAACTATTGTACACATCTAATGCCCCAAAACATCAGCCGCCGGCCAGTTTCTGGCGGTCGTTCCAACTAAGCAATCACGCAACTTTCTCCATTATTAAACACAACTTTGCCGTTTGTGGAACATCTTCTGGCGCATGATTGCTTTCTGGTGGTCGTCACTAGACAGGTCGCATGACATCCGTAATTGTGTAAGTACAGAAGATGTCGACGTCACGCTTACAAGTCATACTGGTGCATTCGGGCTTGACAACATACTAGTAGTCGTTTAACGTGGAGCAGGCAGCAGTCCCAATCAGGAGTCAAGATATTTGGATTGGGTCAGGCAGCAGTCCTAACAAAGCAATCTCTGGCCAGACATTACGCTGAGGTCAATGTACGACACAGTTGACGGGCGTTCCTTTTTTCACCTGTAAACTTTCCTTCGTGGTCGGGTGTTCCCGCCATTGTTGGATGAGGCTCACGTATTTCGAGTGTGTGACTGTGATTTGGGACTGTACAGGCCTGTCAGAAATGTTTTACTTCTGCTGTCAAAGATTACAATCACACTGAAATGCTCACGCTCGCCAGTAGCAGTTATTTCAATATTACTTGAGTGCTGTGCACTCTCCTGTCACGTACGGGCAGTGAGCTCCGAATCACACAGTAACTTTTAACCATGGCAAGTTCCAACCCAGGAACTGGGTAACAGGGGCACTTTGTGCTTTGCGTCAGCTACCCTGTTTCTCACTGTGTATAAGATCGAGTCATTTGCGTGAACGTGCTTCCTGGTGTGCACTCCCACCTTGTACCTCACACGCTTGCCACACGCTGCTGGGTTAATCCCTGTGGACGAGCAACCAGAACTGCAGGGAGGGCCTGGTCTACCTTCTGCGGAAGTGACCCAAGGCCAAAGCCGTGTTGGTCCGAAGCAGGTTGGGACCGAAAGCCACTGCGATTAAAGCGCAGTACGACTTGGTTGTACTAAAGACAATGTTGATTGATTTGTTACACCAGGGAAGCCGTCAAAGGACAAGGGACGGGTTGTGTCAATGTCAATGTCATCATGGTTTACAAGCCGACATGGCAGCATGGTCATCGTCGGGTCAAGTAGCAGTTCATACACGACAAGCTCTGTGTTGCATGCAAGGTTGTTGCTGAAATCAGTTTACCATTGGGACGAGAGGAAAAAGCCTGAAGACTCTTTCCTGGTGTATGACTTCATCTGCAGCGACTGTTGGAACGTCATGGGGGTGTGAAATCAGGAGGTCACGAAGATCAATCGCCACGTTTTGATCAAGTTTAGTGCCTTGGGCAGGAGGAATGTATTGAGGAAGAACGGGTGACGAAGAGGCAAGGCTAGGCAAAACAAAAGTTTGCCAGTTCTGGGACAATCTTGGAGAGTGCGTGTGTGTGTGGCCACTGTGATTGTGATAAATGCCAAGTATGATTGTGTGACTAGTATCAATGCTTTCTGGGCTGCCTGTGGAATTTGACCACCTGCAACACTTGTGGAGTCTGTTGTGGAATCTGAGTGTGCCCAGACTGTGAGGCAGAACGCTGCTTAGATTTCCCAGCCACAGCCCCTACCCATACACACAAC
>QAXH01006735.1:2152-17570 GCA_004335635.1 Chloromonas sp. AAM2 | reverse complement strand
ATATATATATATATATATATGTGATATATATATATATATATATATATATATATATGTGATATTCTCTAAAGCAGGGAAGACATCAAACGACGCATGTCGGGATGTGCACCGCTCCGACCCACCCTGAGCAAGGAAAGAAAACTGAACAAAGCAGGCATGACGGGCCAAAGAGAGCAAAACGGTAAAAAGGCAGGAAGGCAAACCGCCACAGTCCATGCAGCTGTCCCTGCCACGGGTTTGCTGACACAAACAGACTACCAAATCAGGGCAGGGTTAAATCAAGGCAGGGCAGGGAAAAAAGGCCGGAGAATCCATGCGGGGCATATAACTGGCCATGAAACGAATCCAGCAGGCCATCGTCACACTCCAGCTCGCAGACGTGACGCCGGGTAGCACCAGCCTGCTTACAGTGATTACGCCAGGGGTGCTCACATGCACTCAACGTCCAAAAGGTGGCAAGCAAAGCCTGAGATGAGGATGAACACCTTCTTGCCTGCTCTGAGAAAGGCAAGCAGGAAGGTGAAAATCAGATGGATAGGGTTGGTACTTGTTAGGGACAACAGATGCGCACTGACGCAGTCATATTATGTCTCAGCCCTGACCGTGGCCATGATGTTCTCAGCAACCTCTTGTCGATGTGCACATGCCCTAAATCAGGACCTAGGTGATGTGGACGTTGGGCGCAGGCAGGACTTTGCCCAAGAGGGGTGTTGGGAGCTGGGACTTCCAGGCCAACACGTCCTCATACAACAACTCGCCCTCCTTATTGCCTTAGTGGTCTGCAGGGACAGGAGAACATTGTACTTATGGGTGTTCAGGCGGTACATCTGTCACGTCACGCGCTGAACACCCTTGAGTACAATGTTCTCCTTTTCCTGCTGACCTCTACAGGTGACAGGACGGCACAGATCACGCAGGGGGATGAGCTGTTGCTTACGGAGATGTTGGCATGGGAGTTTCAGCTCTCAACCGCCCCTTTGAGCAAGGTCCTGGTGTACGTCGCCATACCGCCAGGGCTGAGAGCTAGCAGCTAGTAGGCTCTGACCCTGCGAACTAGCCCACGAGAACTACGCGATGACCAAAAAATGTGTGTGTGTGTGTGTGTGTGTGTGTGTGTGTGTGTGACTCGCACATGGGGTGAACAGCGTCTTTCATCATTTCTGTCTTGTCCACCCACAGCAGCCTGTCCCGGAAGTGGTTCCATACCGTGTGCTCCAACATTGAACTGTTCGTTCCGTTTTGGACAAACAAAAGATATGCGCAGCCACACCACTGACAAGGACACCACCACATCAACAAACACAATGACAATTGACAAGCACCGGGGTATTGTGAAAAAGTAGCGCCATGTCAAAATCACTGACCCAAACTCGAATTGTCCTAGAACTGGCAAACTTCTCTTTTTGGCAGGCAAGCTGTGAAAGTGTGCAACAAGCCCAGCAAAGTGAAGGCCATGACAGGAAGCCATGCAGGCCAAGCGGAGGGAGGCACTAGGCACGACCTCATTACTGCGAATGGGGATAAGACCTGCGGCCTAGCCGTGTCCTTCTTCCCTCGGTTGGCACACAATGATCTGCGATTGTCAAGGCATCCGCTTGGCAGCTTATGCCATGGGATGGTGACGCCCCAGTAACGGGCGATACGGTTCCGGAAACCAGGTGCCATAATCAGGGGCTGGCAACTGCTCCAAGCGGCTCAAAACCATGAGGCCGAGGTGCAGGTACGAGCTTCCGCGTTCATCGCGCACAGCGTGATCTCTATCCTCGCTTGGAGCCATTCAAATTAATTCAAAGCGAATGGCGGAGGTTGAAGGCAGAGATGAGAACGGCCTGGTGAGCAATGCTACGTTTTAAACCCATGCATGCATTGTACACTGTGCATGGTCTGTTCAAAGCAGAAAACTCACCATGTCCATCCATATACGCAATCTATGTACGCACAAGCCACCTCCCAGCTCTCACACCTCATCATCTCAGCCTGACAGCAACCGCAACCAGATGTGTTGACGATGCGCTTGCGTGTGCAGTCCTGCATGGAAGTTAGTGGCTTGATGCCACAGTCTCAGCGTCAACCGATGACCTGCCAGCAGATGCTGACTAACTTCTTGTTCATTTGGCACTAAACATCCCCTCCCAACCTGAAGGCCATGTGATCTCACCAGCAAGAATCATAACACCCCTTGCCTGTACTTTATGCGGTTGCCATGTCGTTGCCATGCAGGAGTTTCCAGTGATTCGCATGCGCAAGATAGTCAGTGCAGCCGTGCCCAGCGTTCAAGTAGATCTAGAAGCAGCAGCTTTGATGGCCAAGGCTGCGGTAAGGCACATGATGCGTGTGATCCGGGAACATGCAGTGTGTATGACCAGGGCACGAGCACGGTCTGGCTGCAAACCAGGAAGCACGTAATCTGAACACACAGTTCTGAGGACAGCGTGGCACTAGCTTCAACGGCCCAATGTGAAGCCAGCACCTAGACAGCACACAAGCATGGTCTCATTGCAAGCCGGAAGCAGTGCATGCAGCCACCGGAACAGCCTAGACAAACGTTAGAAGCGATCACACTCAGATGCGGTGCATCATGGAGAGCGTCCAGCAACAAGGCGTAGCAATTATTCAGGTTTTCGTGACCGTGTGCTTGCAGGAAGCGTTTCTAGAGCGGTTATCGCACATGGCCATCGCGGCCAGTAGCACAATGAACTTAGGCGTGCCGGATGCAAAACGACACGCAATGGCCTACGATGACGTTGGTGAGCAGAATACCACAAGCGCGCGCGCATGTGTGTGTGTGTGTGTGTGTGTGTGTGTGTGTGTGTGTTGGGTGGGGGAGGGCAATGAATGAAGAGTGAGATGGGTCCTGTGCTCGAGTGACACATGTGAAGTGGTGCTAGATGTTTTCCTGAAGTGCCAGAAGTCCAGCACTGCCCGTGTACCACAGCCAGGCCCTCAGACAAGCGGCGAAGGCGAGAAATGAGTCAATGCGAGCTCTGGAAATATGCCATGGGTTATGGCCATAAACAGTTCATGCGGCCCACATGTGTGTGTGATACATGTGACGGCACAGGGTACTAAATGCCATCATAGACTGGAAGAGAGCTGCGACAAGTGAAATAAACCATGGTTTTTCAGGCAGTATGGCATCTTCTCCTGGCCTGCATCGGCCTTCTGGGACTCGTTTTCACATCTTCTGCTTTCCCCTGCCTGCCCACCGTGGCCTCCCTCTCCTGCTTCCAGTCTCTGTTTCTTTGCCTTCCCGTTTCTTTGCCTCCCTTGACTAGTTTCTTGCCCAGGGTAGGTCAGGGTGACACACACATACACACACATCCCAACCCGTGTCTTGACGGCTTCCCTGGTGTAGACTAAACAAGACTTTCAATCTGCATTGACCAGCGGGAGTTTTACCTGAGATTGCAATCCCGAGTTGGCACAGGCAAATCCCGACTAAGTCCCGAGTAAGAGGGTGCCGCCTTTTTGCTCCTTGCCCGTAGTACAACATGTAAAGTGCATGTACTGCATGTGATGGCAACCAGCATTGCTTTGGACAGGACTGGCTGCCCTGACTCAAAGCTAGACTAAAAAGTCTGTGCTTATGCTGCTGCGTTTGCTCGTGCAGCGAGTGCTATACATGGATGGAAGCCATGCGACTTCTTGCAAGGTGTGTGATTGCGTGCGGTTACAAGGGCTGGTGTGATGTGTTTGAACAGATTGCCATAATATGCCTTACACGGCTGGCGTCTACTTATTATGCAAAACTGGTCAACTGCACTCAGTGCGGTATATCTAGGCAGGGCATGGCTTGGCGTGCTGTGCCAAAATGAGGTCCGAACCTGGTACTAAGGGTGGCCTGTGGTTGCATGCAGACGGGCTTGTGGGTTTGCACAAGCTTGGGTTTTTGGGTGCGTTCTTTTGCATGTGCACACATTGTGCCATCAAGTGTTTCTGCCATGCTTTGTTTTCCGTTTCTCTCATGTGTGCCCTTTCATTACCAGTTATCTGTCCGATTCCATGTGCAGACGTTGTGCCACAGCGTGTGTCTGGGGCCGCTCTCGAGGGCAGGTCTGACATCTGTTTCTGTTATCTGTTTCTGTCACCTTTTCTGTCCCACGTGCAGAAGTTGTGCCGAAGCGGGTGTCAGGGGCCATGGCCAAGCGCATGAGGGAGGATTTGACAGCACAGGGTGGGGTGGGCGGGGAGGCACCGGTGCCACCCGCATCGGGATCACCCATGCAGACATGACGTCCATGCCGTGACGCATGAGTAACGGTCTTAAGTAACGGTCAGTAACGGCTCACTATCTAGCCCATGATGCAGTAAAAGAAGGGTCGTCGTTGTTGTGATGTTGCTACGCCATGGCTGACAAGTGCCGCTGTGTTGTACCTGCCTTTCTTGGAGCTAAGGAAGATTGATATCACAACTACGCAAACTTTCCCCCCCTTGGACGCACAGCAACAAGCGATGTATTCGTTGCTTATCCCTTTGCTATCCCTTTCCGGCTACCTCTCACGGCGTGCCTGTTATTACCCAGGACAATTCTCGTATGCCTGGTGGTCTGACGGACGGCAGGAGGAGGCCTTCTTCTGTCCTCAGTGCTTCAAATTCTGCGTTCTTTGCTCTTCGCGCCTTGGCTTTGCCTTCTGTTACTCAGGGTTGGTTAGGACGGTGTCCAGCTTCGTCTCTTGCATGGCTTGCTATCGTTCGCGCTAGGTGCATGCAGGCCCCCCCCGATGTAATCAATGTATGTATAGGAGGAGCAACCGAGGCCACCAGCAAGTGTGTATTGTTTTACGTAAGGGAGCCCTGAGCAAGGAATAATCCAACTCGCGCATGTGCAAAGGACTCCTGGTAGAAAGTCCGAAAACCCCACCATCATCTGAATTTGAACCCAGGTCTGTCACCCAGGTCTGCCAGAACCCGGGATTGGGATGGGATTGGGATGTTACAAGGAGGGAGTGCACACCATAAAGCACGTCCAACGCAAACATCAACTACTTGCGCAAATTGCAAAAATTTCTCCTAGTAAAGGGGAATTTGACCGTGTCAGCAAGGGGCGGTGAGGCCCTTGTGGCCATCACCCCACAGAACACCTTCCAAAAGCATCCCGTTAGCCATACAAATGGCATGGTTTACAGATTGTCAGGGTCAAGGTCAGTGTCAGAGTTAGTGCAATGGCAACCCTCACAATGTCAACTGTTGATAGCGAATTCCAGTCATTTAAGCGGCATTGTTTGCCATATGACGTTACTTCATGGCCCATTTGAGGACATGCCACACTGAAGCGATCACCCGAAGTGGAACTGGCATATCAAACAGTGACATATCAAGTCAATCGATTGTCATGGGAGCTTGGAGACCCTCCAGTCTTGCAGCCCTTGTCCTTGATGCCTTCCCTGCAAGTGCACGGTGAACCAGACAGAATATTGGCGGTGTCAAACGACGAGGAGGTGGGTTGGGGTGCACCAGGCTGGGCGCAGTCTCAGTTTCTGGGTAGAGCAGTACAGTGGTAGTACAACTTTGACGAGCATCTTCTGAAGCTGCGTGCTGATCTGCCATCGTAGCCCTGCTTGAGTGGAAACCTTGCTCGTGGCTTTGCCCGCTCTGTCTGTGGCAATTAAAGTTGGATTGCCACACGGGGTTGCTCACTGATGGGTGGCGCAGGCTGACAGGCAGCATGGCAAGTTCTACAGGCGCCCATGCCATTGAACCAGCTGCTCTTCAAACACTTGCAATCGGCCGGCAGGAGCAGTAGCAACAGGCTCACTTCGAAGAACTACTAGTGCCGGACGGTACGCTGCCTGCAATGAGACCTTGCGCCTGGCTGCAATTGCGACACGCAGTCGACTCTTCCGTAATAACCGCCTTGCCCGTTGGTGCCAGGAGGCGGTTGATAATGCCTGGTAATACATGTTAGAGCCCAAAATGCAGCATTATCCGGCAGACTACAGGCCCAGAGCAGCCTTTTAACTGCGTTATGCATACCAGAAGTATGAAGTAGTTGAAGTGGTCCCGCAGTGTCAGCATGTGACTTCTGGCGTCGACCTGGCCATGCCTGGTACCTCATGTCTGGTAGTTGGATTGGACACCACTACGAGCTGGTCTCGTTGACGATGCCCTGTTGCCCCTATCCGCCCTTATGCGAACTGGTCTTAAAGAAGATTTGTGCCGGCTGCAACACGCCGGGTTTTGGAATTTGTCGCGTTTTGAAAATCGTCAGATCGTCCTTTATGCTGTGTACCAGAATGCGTGTAGCCCAGTTTGCGTGCAGCCCAGTTGAGTAGCTCAACAGTTGACTGCAAGTTGCCAGGGAGCTTTTTGAACCTTCCTTCGCCCGAACCCTATTGTAAGTGAGTCGCAGGTTGGGCAACGTGCACGCGACGCTAGGCAGCCGCACGATGCATCACTTTCCTTGTCACGGCCCTCACGCTTGCTCCCTCCTATTGTAGCAAGCAGCCTGTGTGCGGCGTTGCGGCCTGTGGACCGCATTGGATCCTGGGTGTTGGCCAGGACAGCCCTTGTGGCGACTTGACAACCCTTGTTGCACAACCCTGGTGAGTGTGGACCGTTGAGTGCACCCCTGTTAGCGTTGTCATGCGTCACGGCCCCATAAGCCCTGTGCATTGCACCATCTGTGTCCTTGCGCTGGTCTCCGGATTGCTGGGATACTGGGTCGGGCATACAAACTGCGTATGATGTGCCGCATCACAAGCCCTTGCATGCCACTTACTTTGTCCTGCGATAGGTGTCTGGGTATCAGGGTATACGTCTGATGTGCCGCATCCCATGCCTTTGCATGCCACTCCCTCTGTCCTGCGCTGGGTGTCTGGGTATCTGGGTATACGTCTGACGTGCTGCATCCCAAGCCTTTGCATGCCATGTAGAGATCTAGAGCTTGTTGGGAAGCTTGTCGACCAGACCGAGACCAAAGAGACTTGGACACTGCACGAATGCGTACGGATAGAAGGGCCTCGCGCGGGAATTGAACCCAGGAAGCTAGCATCTGTGCTCATGATAGACCGAGGTCACACAAGTCACACAGATCTGGTAAACGGTAAGTACCTTCCCAAGCAAGGCGACTAGACTAGGGTGAGCTAGGGTAACTCGGTATTGGAGCGAGGAGCTGTTCGCTACATCCCCCCCCCCTCTGGCAGCGACCCTGGTAGACTGACTGATATCAGGGCGCTTAAGGTAGCAGTCCTAGGAGAACGATAAGAATGAAATGGCTCTCCTCCAATCCTCTGCCAGTACTGCTGGACCAACACTTGAGGTTCAGAGAAGTTAGACTGAGGCTCGTACGAGTTGTGCTGATGGCCGTATCCTTTCCACTTGACCAAAAACACCCATGAGCGTTTACGACCTTTCTTGACTTCCCTGTGAGCTAGGACTTGTTCCACCTCATACACAGGCATACCATCCTGATCCAACTCTGGCGGTGACGGCGGCGGCGCTGTATGAGCAGTACGCTTGTACGGCTTGATCGGAGACACGTGAAAGACTGGATGAATTTTGTAACCAGCTGGCAACTCCAACTTGACAGCTGCCTGCCCCACTAGTTTTACCACAGGAAAGGGCCCAATGAACTTTGGCATGAACTTGGGGCTTCCCGTGGTCTTGAAGTTGATGTTCTTGGTACTCAGGAGCACCATGTATCCCACCTCAAACTTGACGTCCCGTCTGTTCTAATCAGCATAAGCTTTCTGCCTCTGCACAGCTTGCTCCAACTTCACCTTGGCCAACTTGATGGCAGCTTGCAGCTGATCAGCAAAACCTCTAGCTGATGGTGCCAACTGGTCCGTGTGCACCGTAACCGGTGTCAACGGGTCTTGACCATAGTTCAGAAAGAAGGGCGTGTTCTCGATACTTGCTGTTGATCGCAAATTCAGCAATCGGTAGTTTCTGGTCCCAATCCAACTGATCAGCACTCATGTAGTGACGCAGCAACACTCTGTTCATACGATCGGTTTGACCATCAGACTGAAGATGCCATGCTGTCGTTCTAGCACTTGTGCAATCAAAAGTATCACATACCGCTCTAAAAAACTTGCCTGTGAATCGTTTATCTCTGTCAGTCACCAGCTTCTTGGGAAATCCATGCAGACAGACAACCCGATTGATAAACAACTCAGCAAAGGGCGCAAAGTGCGTCATCTTGGTCAACTTGTCCACGAACACCATGATGGCATCATGGCCACGTGCCGTAGGGGGCAAGCATGTGATCAAGTCCATGGTCACGTGCTCCCAACGCCTGTCTGGGATTTCTAGTGGAACCAACAACCCACCTGATTTCAGATTTGTCGACTTGTTCCGCTGGCAAGCATCACATGACGTGATAAAGTCCTTGACATCCTTGCGACACTTTGTCCAGTAGAAGACTTTGCCCAGTGATCTACACGTCTTGGCAATGCCACCATGCCCTGCGTACGCGGGCTCATGATGCATGCGTACTATGTCGGCTCGCAACGTCCCCACATTTGGCACCACAATCAGGTCGTTCAACTTGTAGTAACCTTGCGACCGTGTGTATGTCTTGGCAACGCCAGACTTGAAAACAGGGTCAGACTGGTACCCTTTTTTGATCTGCTCCAGGATAGTGGTTGTCTCCACTGCCAGAAGAGGAGCTCTAGAAATGCCATCAGCAATGTTCTGGCTACCAGGCTTGTATTCCCACTTGATACCAGGCTCAAACCTTAAAAACTCGAGCCACCTAGCTTGCCGTCTGCTCACGTTGGGTTGTGACTGAATGTGGATGAGAGGGTGATGATCTGTGAACACAGTGAAGTCACTGCCTTCAAGATAGCACCTCCAGTCATGCAGGGCTCTCACCACTCCTAATAACTCTTGATCTGTTGTGTGACAATCGCGCTCCGCTTGACCAAATCCCTTGCTAGTAAAGGCCACTGGTTTCCCGTTCTGCACCAACACTGCGCCTGTGCCCAACAATGAAGCATCCGATCTGAAATATGAAAATGAAACTTCTGGGTAAAGTCCGGTAAGGACAGGACCGGGGCAGTAGTCAGCGCTCGTTTCAACTCCTTGAAAGCTTGCTGATGACTAACTTGCCACTGAAACAGGTCGCGCTTGTTGACCAGGGCTTGAACTGGTGCAGCTAGAGCGGCGTAGCCCTTAATGTACTTAAGAAAGTAAGTTGTCAGGCCTAGGAAACGTCTAACATCCTGCAAATTTCTCGGGGTTGGCCACTCTTGAACAGTCTTCACCTTAGCTGGATCCACCTTGAGGCCATCACGACCAACAATGTGACCCAGAAAGATGATTTCTGACTTCTTGAAAGCACACTTGTCCTTTCTCACAATAAGCTGGTACTTTCTCAGGATCTCCAGCACCTGTTCCAGATGGTCTAGATGCTCAAGGGCTCCTTTACTCGCAATGCAGATGTCATCAAGATAGGCCCAAGCGAAAGTTCGGACAGGTGCTAGAATCTGGTTGATAACGGCCTGAAACGTACTTAGTGCATTTGCTAATCGCTGGGGCAACACCTTGAATTCAAAGTGTCCTAGTGGTGTCCTAAAAGCTGTTTTCTCAACATCGGCGTCGTTGATTCGTAGCTGGAAGTAACCACTGAACAAATCCATGGAACTCCAAATTGTGCAGCCTTGACACCTGTCTAGAAGCTCGTCAATACGAGGCAAAGGGAACCTGTTTTTGATGGTGATCTTGTTGAGCGCTCTGTAATTAACCACCATACGCAGACTACCGTCCTTCTTGCCCACAAACAATATGGGTGCACCATAAGGTGACGTGCTAGGTCGGATTAATCCTTTCTCGAGCAAAGTAGAAATTTGTGTCTGCACCTCCTCCATCTCCCTAGCACTCAACCTGTACATCGGCTTGTAAAGAGGAGCAGCACCTGGTTCCAAACGAATCACGTGCGGGAGCTCAACATTAACTGCACCTCCCCGCAACTCATTTGCTAGCACATCAGGGAACTTGGCCAGTAACTGCTCCAACTGATGTTCTGGTACCAACCCTGCATGGTCAGTTTCAACTGACATGCATGTAGCCTGGGTGGCTGTATTGGCAGCAGTGCTTGCTTGAATGTCATCCCCTTTACCAGTGTTGCTTGCTCTGACCCACACCAGGTGCGTTTGTGCATGTGCTTCAGAGCTTGCTTGGCATTGATTATGACAGGTGACTTGTGCGCCAATACACGTGTGCAGTGTCGACTGACTGCTTCTAGGTTCAGCAAGGCAGGTGTATTCCCAGGGTGAGTGCACTTCAACACGCAGGGCTTGCCTACTGGGGGTGTGATCACAGCTCGCTCGTTGTCTGGCCTATATTTCAAGTCTACATGCGCCTCACGCCATGGGATAACCATGAGCGCCCTAGGATTATGTCAACACCTTCAATCAAAGGCATGACACTAGCTCGAACCTTAGTATGGTAGCCTTGGAGGTTGAGATTGAACTGTGCCTGCCTATCCAAGTTTAACACAGCACCGCCTGCGACTTGCACTTGTTGATTGCATGGGCTAGTCTGCAATTGTTGTATGGCAGCGAACTTGGGGCCAACATGGCAGTGGCTGGCACCGGAATCCAACAACACTGTACATGGGACTTTTCCAACTCTAGCCTCAAAGCACATACCCGTTGACAGACTAGCTTTGCACACAGCTGGAGGCAAAGGTAGTGGTGCATCAAATAAGTATAACTTGGCATCATTTTACCAATTTATATAAAAAAAATGTTTGCCAGTTCTGGGACAGTTTCCTGGACCCAGTGGTGATAGCATGGAACCCCTGGGAGCAGGGTGTATGCCAGAGTGCAGGGTCCAGGGCTAGTCAGGAAGGCAGGGGCTCATGACATTTTGGTTACAGTTGGCGAGGTAACTTGGCTAACAAAACGGTATAAAACAACGAAAACAACAAGGAAAAGGAATCAACAAATCTCCGAAATCTGTCCTACGCGGTGTTTGGAGTGGTTACAAACAACATTGTCAACGAGCCCAACATTTAACTGTAACAGCACTCAACAGTCCCACACCGTAACATCAGGCTGGACATGTCATCTTACTCCAAACCATGGCCTGACTGTAACAACAGCGGTCTTGGACACAAGTTTCCGTTGAACCCGCTCAAGAGAGCCCCAGCTTCTTTCTAATGGCCTTCCACTTCCTGCAGGCGGCCATTCTATTTCTGTCGGCCTCCTGTGCGGTTGCTCCCCATGGATAGGGTTGCTTGGGATGCGCCTTCTTCCAGTCACACGCATCCTCATGCTGACCCTCTGTTCGCTGATGATAGACAGGCTGTGGCTCAACTCCTTTAACAGAAGGCTGAGTGTCCGAACACTACAGGCAGAAGTCTGTGTCAAGCCAGCTGCGGACGTTGCTGCTGCCAGAGGCCTTGCTGGTTCCAGCTGTTGCGGCCCCTGCAGCAAGCGAGTGGCATTGACTTGCGTCAGTAAGCATCATTCGCGGGGCAATATTTTTCTTTGGTCGCGCGCTGTCTGCCGTGCGTATGTCTGTGCGACTCTGCCTTACGACCTGTGCTAGGTTCTGTACAGCTTCCAACATTCAAATTCAAAACGACAGCTGGGTTGGTGGGCAGGTGATAATCACATATTGCCCCCGGGCCTCGCCCACGAGGGCATGGCGGCCCTCCTGACCACTACACAATGCAATATATCACAACACATGGAACACCCCGGAACCCATGAACAACAAGCCGATACACACACACACACCAGTCCTCATGCTCGAACTGCACACTCACCGCCAAGCCCCTTGAGCTGGCTGGTGTCCAAAGCCTCCTGTCCTGGCTTCCTCTTCTTGCCCTCCCGGGCCGCTTCCTCTGGGGATAGGTTGATGGTGCCTGCAGCAGAAGCGTTGCAGATGGCACAGCGATTGATTGACATGCATGACAACAAACGCCAACATGTATCAACACACAAACAGACACCCCCGCGCCCAGCCGTTCCCCCAGGCCTCGCCCACAAGGGCGTGGGGCCATGAAGGGGACAGGCGCTGGATGGGCTCGGGTGGCTGGGGTGGGCCCTGGACTGGGCTGACCGGCGTCACACACACTCGGGCCAAGTGCTGCTGCTGCTGCTGCCATGAGGCATGTCACCTGCAAACCCGTACCGCCCCTCACCTCTCTCTCCCTGGCGCTTGCTGAACTCCTCCTCGCCCAGCTCCTCGCGCTGTGCCGCCATTGATGCTACACCTGGGTGAGCAAAATCGTAGGGGGGTGCAAATGTAGGGGGGTGCAATGATTCTTGCGACTGATGTAGGTAGGCCACACTGACTTGGTGGTGATGGTTGTGATGGTCAGGGTAAATGGTGGACGATCATGTCCGGAGTCCGGACTGCGGACAGACAGTTGACTTGCCGATTTGTGGCTGCTCAATGTGCAACATCGTGTTTGAAGTGAACAAAGCAATATCGGTATGAAGTGCGCTGCCTTTTACGGAGAACCATGACAGCTGCTCTGGGTAGCGTCAGTCGTGACAATCGTTAATGACAACAACAATGGCTACTGCTTCCTCGTGCTGCTTTTGTTGGCCAGCTCACCAACAGCCTGGGTGTCATGTTGCGCAGGCAGTCAACTAGAAATGGGGGAGCAGCCTGATGATATTCCAAAGCTAGTGCTCCTGCCGCCCGCGCTGCTAGCTGCTTTGCTGCCCCGCCTCACACGGCCAAGCGGTCGAAGTGCAAGCGCCACCCTGAAGTTCATGGAGGACATGATCGACGAGTCGCGTACGCGGGAGAACGACGACTTTTCCATCATGCTGCTCCGGCTGCAGCTGTGGATCGACGTCCTTGGTGTGAAGACAGTGCGCTTGCTGGAGCTGCTGCCCAGCCTGGCCGAGAGCAAGATAGGCGCCTGTCATGTGCAGGTGTGCATCAAGGCATGTAGGCTGCTCAAGGTGTTCATCTCCTCAGTGGAATGGCTCATGTGGTTGTCCTGTGTGCGTTGCAAGCAGCACTGTCCTGCCTGCCTGACTGCTCATCCACCTGCTCGATAAGGGCAGGCACACCTTTGATGGTGGGTGAAGAAGCAATGGGGAAGGGTTACACGCTTCTCACATACCTCCCCTTGCTACAGTGAATGGTTGCAAACCCGTGCTCATGCAAAATGTTTGGGCAGAGGCCCATACCACATCTTCCTACTCCACCACAGAAAGGTTTAGGGACACACATCTCATGCTATAATCAGGCATTGACTATAATCAGCTGAATCAGACTAGAAGCTATCTAGTCAGACAAGTCTTATGGCAACAGTAGACACCTGCAAGTCACTGAGAGCAGAGGCTGTCAGTCACTGCAAACCAACGTGCTGGTTGTGTTGACCCACTTGTTCTGCAGATTCCTGACAGGGGCTTCAAGCCCTTCAAGTACCGGCCAGACCTGGCAGCAGGCCACCTGCAGGAACTGGTGGAGGCGGCTGTGGAATCACCCGACGAGCCCTGGTGCTGGCTGCTCAATGGTATCAGTGGACCCGACAGCATGATGGTGCTGCGGAGGTGCGATTCACAGGGTCAGCCAGCTGATGGCTGCATTGTGTTGCACTTTTGGAGCAAGCTCTCCAAGCAGGACAAAGCACTTGGCTGGGACACAGTCAAAGCGGAGGTGGAAAAACCACAGCCGACAAAGCCAGAATACGAGGCTACGGACGTGTTGGCCATCATAGCTGACCAGCGAGCCCCACGCAGTTTTGAGCGTGCGCGCAGCGGCAGTCGTCGTAGCAGCAGCACTGCCGACGAAACTGCCACCAGCAGCACTGGAGAAAGGGGTGGTGACATCAGCAGCGGCAGCAGCAGCAGCAGCACGGTTCAGAGCGTTGCCGACCCGAAGGAAAAGTACTGGAAGCAGCTGCTACAGGGTACGCCGGTGTACTGGGAGGAGCTGGAGCTGTGGGTGTTGGTTGTACTTCGTGAGCAGCAATGGCAGGTGCGGGGTGGTGCAGCTCTACTACATGACAAGCTGAGGGCATCCGAGCCAGGCAGAACGCAAAAGGAGACGAAGGACGCAAAGCAGCAGCCAAGCAGGGCCGGCGGCTACGACCATCCATTGCTATCTGCGCTGTAGACGGTGAGTTGCCCTGGCCAACAACCGGCTTCATGATCCTGATGCTGCAACGGTATGCCATGTGCAGAACAAGACATATACGTAAAGTATTGCTTATCCTACCACGTAAAGTATTGCTTATCCTACCAGCTGTGCATGGTTGTATGATTGGTCTGTGTATGTGTTGTCTACACATGTTGCACGTGGATGACACCCAAAGCCCTTGCGTGCCAGTCTGGGATGCATCAGTCTATGGAAGAAGCTTGAACAGCACCACATCATGCAGTATGTCCAGAGTGCGGTGCGGCCCTGTGGCGTACTGGAGCCCAAAGCTGACTGCATGGCTTCCTTGTATATGCAGCTGCCAATGGTCACAGATGCGCACACTGTCCCCTTCTGCCACAGTGTTCTTGCATTGCGTCCATGTGCCTGCAGGGTCTGCATGGCAGGACAAGACTGCGCAAGCGTGAAGAGCAAATGGCGGATTGACAAAAGTGGAAAGACCTTAAGCAGCAGCAGCGACCTGCGGACAAGTAGTTTCTGTACTGCGCAGTCGGTGCACATGCTTCCAGGCCTTGACAAGCAAGGGGCATGGGGCCCAGGGCTGGCCTGCGGGGTGGGCATGTCCCTCACGCATCCATTCAGGTATGCCACATCCCTGATTAGGCAGCGTTGGCCTCGCCCTTGTGCTACCGCCCTGGACCACTGCCTCCACCCCGCCCAGCAACCACCGCCTCTGGCCCCGCCTCGGCAGCAGCCCCAGCAACACATGCACTCCTGGCAACCAGGGCCCCACCAGCAGCCCGTGCGCCCCAGCAGCCAGGCTGTCAGCGGCGGCTCACTGCTGCTTCCATTCCGCCCTGCCAGCAAGTTGCCACTGGCAGCAACGCCCCCCCCCCCCCCCCCCCCCCCCCCCCCCCCACCCCTCAGCACCCCGACAGCCCGTTCAGCCGTCCGGCTGTTGGCACGTGGGTGCCTTACAAGTTACCTTACACGCAAGGCATTAGGTGTGGGCTGGTTGGCGCGCTGCACTCCTGAGCTCCCAGGGGTGAGATGCCTGTGCCTAGTCGGCCCAGATCACCAACCTTTTACCCTGCTAACCAGTCAGCCATGCGCAAGGTGCTGCTTGCGCAACACCGGTGTCCAAATGACCAGGTTCTAGCATCTGATGCCAGCTCGTATTTGGCCCAGCCGGCCACTATCTCCCTGTCTGCCGCCTGCCCGGACAGCCGCCTGCGGCATGGGCCGCAGCGGCTGGCCTGGGCCGCAGTGGCTGGCGTGGGCCGCAGCGGCTTGGCTTGGCTGGGCTGGGGCTGCGGCGGCTGGCATTGGTACCAGCGACTGGTGTGGGCCAGCATCAGCTGGGTTGAGCCGAACTGTGTGCGCCGCAGCAGCTGGGGTGGGCTGC
>QAXH01006732.1:7702-18636 GCA_004335635.1 Chloromonas sp. AAM2 | reverse complement strand
ATGTGCCCCCCCACCCCCCCCATGTAATCAAATCAATATATAAGATCTATCAGCTACAACTAGCTATCTAACTAGCGTACAGTGGAGACTGCAAGCTGACATTCGTTCGTTTGTACCATGTTGCGCCTAAGCCGCGCCCCTTGCAATTCAGCATCATCCAACATCAAGCTCATGTAGCAGCCAAGCCCGCTCAGGCAACTTCAGTAGCGACAGACTTCAGCCAAGAATCCAAAGCCATCATCCGACACCATGTAACAGTCTGGAGCCCACAAAAACCTCAAGGGATGCATCCATGCAAGTCCAGTCCTGTAGTGAAATTGGGGTAGGCAAGCGGCATTTGTGCACACCAACAACCTTAGGAATGACATCACAAAGGCGTCGAATAGATAAACAACGTCAAAAGGGCTTCGCTGCTTGTCTGTTTTTAGACCACGTGTCCTCTCGTGGCACGTTGCTGCTCTAGCTTCAACGAGACAATCTTGGCAGTAATAGCCTCACAGCTGTCCAATCGCGCCTGCAACTCCTGCACCACATCACGTGGCACACATGGCTGCCCGTTCCCTGGTAGCGTCTCAGCTGCCCATGCTGGTGCTGTTGTTGCCCCCTGCCGCCCATCATCCCACCCCCAGTGCGGCCCTGATAGCTGCCTGTGTATTGGCTGGTGCATAACGAAACCCCCTACAGGCACCCCAGGGATGTCTGTACTACCAGGCTGGTGATTCATCAGAGATTGCCGCTGCCGCGCCCACGCCGCCGCAATCGCCCCTGCTCCCGCTCCCGTCCCCGCTGCCCCGCCCTTGCGCCCCGGTGCCATGTCGCCATTCTGCCTATACGGCAACTGGCTTGAGCCAATAGCAGCCGTGGCAGACTTGGGCCGTTCTCGCCGGATTGCTGGCGATGATTGCAGCAGGGCGCCTGGGCTTGCCCGGTTGCGGCCCACTGCACCTGCCTCTGCTGCTGCAACCAGGTCCGCCGCTTGCTGTCTCAACCGTGTGTGAGCTGTGAGAAACGCATTCAGGCTTAGCTGCCGCAATGCCGGTGCACACGCTTCCACATCCGATGCAGTCAACGCATGCACGCCGTCAACCCCAGAACCATAGTAGGTTTCCGGTTGCCATTTGCTATCATACACCTCGAGCTGCATGCTGGAGACGCGCCGTTTCAAACGGTAACGGTTGCTCAGGCCCAGAAACGCCATGCAGCGGTTGGCGTCAGTTACTTTGCGAACTGTGTCGGCCACATAGACGCTCACTGCCTGATGCCCACCCACATCAACTGCCGCCGTGCTGCACAGCGGATGAACAACCAATGGTGCCCCTGTGAGGCCTACCATGCCACCAATAGCACCATTAGCGTTGTGACAGTTGTTGTTGGGGTTAGTAGCAGGTGTGCGGCTGAGAGGGTGGGCCGTAGCGGGCCGCTGGCGCAGCGCGTCTCGTCGCTCCAGCCCCGCACACACGTTCCAACACCCCGTTGTGTCCGCCCCCGGCCTCGCAAGGCCCCACGCCGGCCCGCTGACTCCATCCAATCCCGCTCCTTGATCCACACCAGTGTGAACAGCCCATGCAGCACTAGACGGCCTGCTTGACAACGAAATCGTTCTGCCGGTGCGGTTGGCGGAGGCGGGGCGCGTGCGGGGCATGCTGCGGCCGCCAATCGGGGCCGTCTGGGGCCGTCCTGCACTCCGCCCGCCCTGGTCCCTATCCTGACTGCCCGCCCCGCTCGCTTCACTGGCAGCATCCCCATCCTTGCAACCACCGCCGTGGAAAGCCCGTTGCCACTCAGCGAAGCTCATGGTGCCGCCCGTCCCGCCACCTGCACTGATCCGCTTCGCTGCACTCCCCGCACTTGCGGGGCGTTGTTGCCACCCCGCGTCCCCGCCCTCCCCGCCGCCCAAGTCTTGATCCCCTACCGCCAATATCTCCACTTCTGCTTCGTCATCAGAAAGCAAAGCAATTGCATCGGGGTTTGATTTCAGGCTGGCCGCTTGCTGGTGGGCGCTGAGTGTGTGTTTTGGGAGACGGGCAGGCGGGACGTTTTCTGGCCGGAGGTTCGGGTTGACGTACACACCCTGTCGTACCCCGGCATACGGTGAGCGTTGTCCGTGGCCAGACCAGGCCATGTTTGGGCCGTCCCGAGGCGGGTATGCGGGGGCGGAGACGGGCCGGCCGCCAGCGCGTGCAATGATGCCGGCGGAAAGACGGGCGGTGGGATGATGGGCGCGCCTGGCAGGCCTGCCCGCAGCTGTCGGATTCTGCTCCCCATCCTGCCCACGTGCACGCGCCCTTACATAGCTACTCCCCTTGACCTCATCTGCACCGTGTACCAAGTCGTGCTTCACCAACTCCACTGCAAAAGTGTGAGGGTGTAGTAAGTCGCCATAATCCGTGCTTGGTGATGCCTCTGTGCTGTCATGTGATTCGCTCACGCTTTCGTGGTCGCCAGCGTCGCGCTGCCCGGCCTGTGGCTGTGATGGTTGCACGTCCGGCCTTGCATCTGTGGCGGGTTTTGTCGGTTGGTCATCAGTCGTCTGGTCGGCAGCGGGGACGACTGGCGTTTCTTCTGCTGCGAGTTCTTGCAGGGCTGCGAGTGCGGTTGTGGGGTGTGGCAGGGAGTTGCGGCGGGCGGCCCGTCTAGCACTTTTAGGTGGGGCGGCTCGGAGGTCGTGCAACAATAGCTGCAACGCAAAGGCATGGGGATGCAGCAAGTCCCCGTAGTCCGTGAGGCCGCTCGCCGTGCTGTGTTCTGAGTGTTCCGAGCTTTGCAAATCCTGTGACCTCTGCTCTGATGCACCCTCCCCCTTCGACTGCGCACTACTACCCCCACCACTGTTACCATCACCACCACCAGTACGACCATCGGAAGTCGCTCGTAAGCCTGAGTGCTCCAAACCGAGGTCAGAAATCGCCGCTGGGTGCTGGTCAGCTGTCTGGCTGGTGGTGGTGGGGACTCGGACCGGAGCGGACAGAATGGTGGGCTGGGAACCGACACCGCCCTCCGTGCTGCCACAATCCCTTACGCCCACTGCCTCCCTCCCCTCTTCCACCTCACTCTCTTCATCCACGTCCTGTACTTGCTCTGCATCAGCATCTTCCTCTGAACCATCGATGCTTCGCTCCGACTCAGCTTCCACCCTTTGCACTTCCTCTGCATCAGCGGCTGGCTGTGCATCATGGGTGTTTTGATCTGCTTCCTCCACCTCTTTTCCATTTTCGCGGGAGGTAGACCATTTTAGGGCTGCTTCCTCCACCTCCTCTTTTTCGGTTTCGCAAGAGGTGGAGCTGTTCTGGTCTTCTTCCTCCACCTCCTCTTCCTCCTGTTCTTCATCACCATCAGAAGAGTAGAGTTCCTCTGCCGCCCCACCACCGGTGGGCAGCCGGGAGGGCGCCTGGGACACACTGTCGCCCACCTGTGCACACGCACACGCACACGCCAACCCTGTCAACTTACAAGTGCACATGTGCCAGCGTGGTTCAGCAGTTTCAGCAGGTTGGAGACGGGCCTTCTGTGGATGCTCTGCAGCGCACCTGGTGCCTTCAGTCCTAACTAGCCCCAATCCTTGACACGCACATTCATCACTCATGATCCCTTTTTAATGTGCCGGCTGGTTGGCTTGTGCTGTAGGTTTGTGCTACGTTCATACGAATCGACTCTGCTCAAGGTGCTCGTTAGGCTCATGCTACGTTCGTGCTGGTTATGCTCGTGCGTGCGTTCGTGCTGGTCGAATCGTGCAACAGCAGCCTACAGCAGATGCTCGGATGCTGTCCGCCTGCACTGTACCTCCTACTCTGGACAGAACTGCAATGGCCACAGTACCCTTAGGCCTCTGATCGCCGACCTGTGAACACAGTTCTTCATCAGGCACAGGTCCCGCACCATTTATGTACCAGTCAGCCTATTGCTAGGTTTCCTGCTAACACTAAGAGTCGCCATGACTGCCAACCTTTTTCTCGGTTAAGCCTTGCCTCAACCCTGCCAGTAATCTGGAGCACTGACCTGTGCGTACAGCTCTTCATCGGGAACCATATCCGCCACGCTCGCCTCCATCCCCGCGTCCCCCTGGGGGTCCTCAGATGCCATGGAACCGCCATCAGGGCCCATACTGGCTGACTGCGGGGTGGCGTCATTGCCGGCTGGAAGTTTTGTTGGGGAGTGAGGGGCAGAGCGGGAGCTGGTAGGGCCGTAACCGTCATCGAGCGGGTACTCCTCTAAGATGTCTTGCAAGGGGGTGCCGGCCACGCCTAGAGAGGCAGAACGGGCAATGACAGAGATTGTCAGGTCAGCACGTGGGTCATACAGGGCACAATAAAGGAGTGCAGAACGCCTTTACCATGCCTGTCTAACCTAAAGGTGAGGCTCCCATCCAAGGGTGGGGCTGCTGGGCGGTAAAGGTGAATGGTGAGTGTAAGAGCAAAATCTGATGCAAGGCAACAGGCATGGCAAGAGGTTTCTTCACTTGCTGCTTTACCAACATATGCCATGCCACGTGCTCCCACCTGATCCATGTGACCGCACGTGCCCCGCTGACAGCGGCCGCGCCGCAGCGAGATGCATCATGCCCTCCGGGACGCCATTGCTGCTGAAGCCTTGCCTCTGAGCGGGCGGCTTGTACTCTGCACGTGGCTGTGTCAATGCCTCCAGCACTCCTGCGCCGTAAGAGGGAGCATGCTTCTTTGTTTTACTGCTGGCTGTCTTTAACCTGATCCTTTGAAACGAGAGAGCTGAGTCTGGAAAGTTCAAGTCTGCTGGGTGGAGAATGCATGCATCCTGCTATGCAACAGGTCAGACTATTGGCATCCTGAAGCCCAGATGTCAAACGCTATGCTGACCATGTTGTGCATGCACCCTGATGCTCCGCGTCAACCGAGTACATGGAGCAAGAATAGATGCATCATTTGGGGCTTCCGAGCAGTGCATGGTATCAACCCTGAAATCTCTGGCTGCATGTTGCATGCCAACGGAGCTGTGCTGGCCAATGACCTTGTGCGCCCGTTGAGTTGGCTGCCTCTGCTTTCTTGGCTCGCTGTGTCTCAGGCCTGGGTGACATAAGAGGAGGAGCAGACCATGGCCGCGAAGCGCGCAAGGCTTCCTGGCGAACTGCCTGCTCTGCGGCAAACTGACTGTGATGAGCTGCGATGAAACCCTGCAGCTGATCATCATCGCTGTCATCTTCATCCTGCAGATGTGTGCAAAAGGCGCATGCTCAGCATGGCGCGGGTGACATGTGCTCACGGCATGGGCTTAAAAAGCCACATTCGCGACACCGGCTAGACATTGGATGTGCATGCTACAAGGCCAGTGGAAGGCCGCGGCGGTCTCGCAGTTACGGATTGTGTGTTCCATGCATGCGATTTGCATTTTCAACGAAGCCGACGCACCTCTTGCACGTAATCATCATCAAAAACCTCGTCTTCTACAGAACTCATCACGTCTGCTTGCTGGTACTACGGCATTTGCCGGAAAATTATTCACCAAGCTAGGAAAAGCAGCATTCACTACTCAGCCGTTCAGTTATTGGATGGAGTGCATGGACGTGAAGTCCCATGGGGCGGCTTTTTCCTGCCGGTGCAAAGAAACGCTTGCCGGACAGCACTTTTGCGGCAATGAAACTGCGTCTACGGCAATCACGCCCTAAAACTCAATGCAAAACGTCACCACCTGCTGCGTGTCATGCAACCAGTGCCTGTGGGCGTTGGCAGAAGCGTAATGTCAAGCCAAATTAATTTCTCAACACCACTCTCCTGTGCACCACTTTATTCAAACAACCTCAAGCTGAACATCCCTTGAAAGCGTCATACGCGGTGAGAATGCTCTTCAACTTGGAATGCAAACCCCAAGCAGCAGTAGCTGAGGGCCTGCATCGGCCTGCATCGCGATTCGTCTCATACAAACAATGCTTACTAAGCCCGTGCAGTGAGCAGCTAGAATACAGAGTATAGAACTCAGCGTGACACGACCCGCGGGCCGGCCTGCTTCGAGTCTACCATATCTCCCTCATTCGCATTCTCTCATTCGCATTCTCTGTGGGCAATGCTATGAATTGCGCAGGGGGCCAACTCAAGTTAGCAACCGAGGTTAAGCTTGCTGTGAGCAGGCAGCGCCATGGCTTTTGCGGTAGGTGCACGTACATCGGGCATGCCTTAATGTTTGGTTGGCCCCTTCATTTGCTCTAAGAGCATCTTGCTCGAGTCCTCACGGTTTCGCTGCATGTACTCTCAGGAGCAAACACTTGATGATGATGCTAACGGCCATGCACAGCACATGGAAGGAATGGGCACCCTTCCTACAGCATGGCAGACAAGCAGGGGAGGAGCAACCCTCCAAGACATGGTAGCCATGAAGCTATCAACGCGGCAGGACGTCATGTATCCTGCCCACGGCTTCGGCAGGGGAGGTATTGGTACTTTCCTAGCCACCTGCGGTAGCCGATCTGGAACAGCCAGACTGCCCCATGGCAGCAAAGCCTCCAAAGGCACTATCACGGCACGTGCTCTTTCCGCTGGCTCAGCCACCAACATGCAGCGCTCTTGGAATGGTGCGTCCAGTGTAGGCACAGGCATCTTCAGCATGCAGACCGGCGGCAGCGGCGCGGAGGCTATGCGCAGCTCACGCGCATGGCAGGATTCGCGATGCAGCACACGCAGCCGCCCTGGGAGTTGCATGACAGCCACCAGCGGGATGTCCAAGACATGGGAGCGCTCCTTGCCTCATCCGCACGATTTCATCGCAGCATCTCGGAGCACGCGCATCCACGATGTACCGGCAGCGAACCGATGGGCTGCGATGTCGTTCTACGAGAACGACCCTTCTGAGATCAAGAGGCATCTGGACATCACCGGTCAGCTTGATCAGCTACACGCGACGGGAAAAGCGGAGGAGCATGCGGCGGATCGCACCCGCCGGCAGGCCTGGGCAGCAGCGCAGCGCAGTTCGTTCCAGCGGCAGCGGCAAGAGGCAGCGGTGCGGTACCAAGCGCTCAGCCTGCCGCTCCGCCCCACCCACCAGTACGTGTTGGAGAAACAGGCAGCTGAAGAAGCCGCGGCTGCTATGCATGAGGCACAGGGTGCAGGCGATGAGACAAGCGCAGACGTGCCTGGTGCTGGTCTGACTTCCTCGGCCACCATTGCTCTCCCGAAGCCCACGTATGTCAAAGTAAGTTCTTGTCTTGAGACGCGTAAAATAGGCAAGCCTTGGCTACAAGGACCCAAGAGGCCTGCCACTCACAGGTGACTGACGATTGTCTGGTACCTGCATGTGCATTCCAAAACCATGCCAAACCGTTCACTGACAGTCGCCTTCGCTCAACAAAATGCAGGTATATGACCGTATGAACCACGAGATGCGCGAGTCACCGCGGATGAAAGAAGTGGTGTGGCGCAGATTGAGGGATAGTGCACGCATGTCCAAAGAGGTGAGCTCAAAGTGCATCGTGCAACAGTGAACTTCAGGTCACACATTCAAAGAGAAACCAGCAGGTCACCACTGCATCTCAAAAAGCCGACCACATCAGTCACCGTCACGCAAGCAGACCACGTTTCTTGCATCGTCTGCAGTCGCATTACACTTTCATCGCAAGTGAAGCAGCTCAGCTGCAAGGTGCAGACGCCTCTCTTAACGTCTCTTATAACCATCAGCAGTTGATGAAGTCGAGTGCTGCCTTGGCTTTGTCGACGTGCAGAAGGCCAGCATGGATGCTGATGTGGCTAGCCTGGACTCCTTTGAAGAACAACTGCAAATCCTGCAGCGCCTACGAGCCCGCTCCCAGTACGCGGGACCGAATGAGGATTGATCATAGCTGTCTGATTTCTCAAACAGGCAGGAAGCATCTGATTCTTGGGGCCCGAGCAGCAAGTCTGATTCCTGGCGTCACAGGTCTATCAGTGAATGCAATGCACTGGTTAAAATATCATGGGGTTCGTGGCCAGTTAGCGAATGCAAGGGCAGTCCAAGCGATACTAAATGTTGATTTTTGGTACACGCTCAAAACGTTATGAATGCAGCCATCCACTAGAAATGATTTTTCAATTTGGTTCGTTCCAACCAGCAGAGGCTTTGTTAGTCCTTTCTGCTAGCGGCTATAATCAATCAAACAATTTGTTCTCCCGTGCATATGCAAGTGTCATCCCTCAAGGCCTGATCGCATTGGCCAATCACTTGCGCACGCAACCAGTGTTCCAAGGCAAATTCCTTCGTCCTCCTCCGTCATTTGTAAAAACCTCCACCCATAGCCTGCTCACACAAGCTCGCCTCATGCTTGAAAGGCTTTCTCTGTAACGCCCCTCCGCTTCCAAGCCTTTTATTTGTAGCGCTCCAATCTTTTTTTGCTACCATGGCATGCGATGGCCATTAAAGCATTTCCTGGAGAGCTGAGTCAGTCAAATCCACTTATCCAGGCTCGTCTCAGACATGTCTTGCTAGCGTCCCTGCTCGGTGCATGTGGGCAGCCCTACTGCAACCCCTCAGCACGCGTTTAGTCCGACATCACACGATCAGTCCTTGTAGTCCTCTACCCCGCCATTGCCAACTTGGAAGCTGGCCTCGGCCTCAGCTGCACAGCAACAGGAAGAGTCCACAACACAACACAAGTAGTCCACACATGCACTGAGCTCCAGCAAGAACAGCAACCAAGCATTGTGCCAGAGGCTTATCAAGTTGCAGACAATTCAGAGTTAGGCTGAAGCAAAAAGTGCAAGGGTGCAGCAGAGGTCCCTCCATGCACGACGCAAGCAAGCCATGCACAAAATGAATGCTGTTGAAAACAAGTTGTTTTGCCCAGAGTTCCCTGGTCTCTCACCTAGGCACGGGCTCTCCACCACCTTGATCAGCCGCTGCTCCGCCTTGCCCTTCCTCAGGGACAGCCGGGTGGTCATGGCATGAGCAACCTGTGGATGCACAGCAGCATTCTTAGTGTGAACGTCGTTGACTGGAATTGTGAGCAGCGAAGCTGTGATGGCTTCCCTGATGCAACGAATCACTCACTCACTCACTCACTCACTCACTCACTCACTCACTCAATCAATCAAGCTCAAGACAGCACACCAGCAACGCATACACAACTGTAAGCAGGAAGCAGCTATCACGCTGGTAATCTGAGCGAGCATGACATCAGGATGCAACGTCATTCTGCAGTGGAAAGCAATCCAGCACGATTGAGCCCCACCTTCAACATGTCATTGGTGTAGCCTTGAGTTAGCCTGCCTTGCTTGCCTTGTTCCCTGTGTTCGTTTTGCTTTCTTGTTCAGAGTAGGCCAGGACGGTGCCCATCCTGTTGCGTGTCCTCTAACGGCTTCCCTGGTGTAAATACGTATCTATTGGTGTAGCCACCACAGCTAAGCAGTACGGGACTGTGCATAGTGGCGGCAACCCAATGGCTGGCACTCACCACGTGGCCTCCCACCGCCTTCTTGGGGTCTGACACGAACATAGCGCCACCTCCAGGGTCGGAAACGACCTGCAGCAATAACATTTTTGGAGCACATGAAAGCCATGCTGTGCGTCATGCTTTGGAGCATAGGTCATCTCACTTGTGTTGCCACTTGTCACTCAATTGTCACTTTGTCATCATATGTCTAAACCGCTGTGTGAACCTATGGGTATGCGGGAACCATGTTGGCGATACACAACATGATTTCAGGCACGCATCCTATGTCACACAGCTGTGAACATGTCATGGCTTTTCATGGTTTAGCCCATGGTACTGCAGCTAGACACAACATCTCTCCAAGAATTACGTGAACCTGTGGGCTGCTTTTTGTAAACGTGTGAGCTTTGGCAACACACCTGGTTGGTCAGTAGGACAGCGACGTTGAACTCCTCCGCAATCTGCAAATGAAAGCAGACACGCAACAGGCTGTTGTAGCCAGAAGCTTTCAGAACCAGGATTAGTGGCATGACCATGTCGGCTGGAATGTGCTGTTTTAATGTTTAGGTTGCCAGCCAGCCTATCACCTTCTTTAGCCGCGCCAGGAGCTGCCCCAGCTTCTGTTGCCGGTCAGCGAGCTCACCACGGCCAGTGAAGTCAGTCCTGAAGTGTGATGTCAAGGAGTCAACCACCTGCGCAATCTTCAAAATAGTGAAGTAGGTGACGACTGGCAGTCAACAATCCGACTTGCAGTAAGGCAGTCAGACAGCAGTGGGACAGCAGTCGGACAGCAGTCGGAAGCAATTTGCAGTGGTACCCCCAATTAGAATGTTGGCAATAAAGTGAGCACCGGCGTGTGCAATCAGCTCTCATTAAAGCTGCAGCATACGATAGAATCGGTATTGTGTGGCACTGTGATGCAGGTGTAACACACAGCCGGCACCATGTCAGCTCTGTGACGACATTCTGAGCTTTCAAACCAGCATGAGGGCATACTCGACCGGCTCGGTGTGACTGAGTTTGAAGGGACCACGTACTAGTAGTTTGAACGGATCCTGAACCATGAGGGCGGCAATGCTCAGCAGCAAGTCCATCTGATGTTCGTGGTTGAACGCCCGCGCCACGACGATCTGCACGCAGCCCTTCAAAAGTTTACAAACAGTAAGAGTTGTCCTTGACCAGGCCTAATACAGATCACACCAAGGTGAACTTCACAACAGTCTGAACTAGCATCATATCAATAGTATTAAGTGCATGCCAAGGTCCAACACAATCGCTTGATCACGTCAAGCCGGTTGGATAGTTTTGGAAATCGACATTTGCTAACTGTGTTTGAGTGAACCAGACCAAGCCTCCTGCGCTCACGTTGTCCAAAACGGAGTCGGGCTCGAGGTTGAACCTTTCAGCGATGGCGCGTATGCGCTCCGGCCGGAAGGTTCCCTCTGTGTCAACGTACGCCACCTGAACAAGGGCACAGACAACGCAACACCCCGTCATGAACAACATGGAGTACATGGAGTACATGGAGTACATGGAGTACATGGAGTACATGGAGTACATGGAGTACATGGAG
>QAXH01006731.1:45146-55378 GCA_004335635.1 Chloromonas sp. AAM2 | reverse complement strand
ACATGGCACACACAACACGCATGGCTCACATGGCATACACAACACACATGGCTCACATGGCACACACAACGCACATGGCTCACATGGCACACACAACACACATGGCTCACATGGCACACACGGCACGCATTGAACTGTTGCAAGCACCGCACAGCTGTTGAACAGATGTACAAGCAACCATGCCCCCCCATCCCGCTCCATCCATGACACAGGTTGCCTCGCCATCACCACAAACCTGCCAAAAACGGCATTCTTCCCTTGTCCTGTGGTGACAACGAATACACAATTCAGAACAAATCAATTTTGCTTGGTGTTTTGGCAAAATCAATGCCCCTCGTACCTCGATCATGACTCCAATGTTCTCAGTGCCCAGCAGCAGGAATGCTATGAGGGGTGCCACTAGAGGAGTCGCCCAACCACAGGCGGTCCACAGCATCAGCGGGGAGAGGGTAACATAGATCAGCAACATCTGCAGGAAGGCGGCATCGACATGCACTTGAACAGTTCCAAGCGCACGGCTGAAGGTGTAGTTTTGAGTGTGCTGTTCATTTTCTAGCCAAAACTAAGCAGGGAGGTGTCCTTGGAAGAGCATCCGTTGGACAAGACATGGCGACATCACAGGAAACAGATGATGATGATGATGATGATCATGCTCATTCACAGCATTGCAAGCAATAAGCACTGAGCTGCTTCTCGCTTGCCACTTTGCATTTGCGTGTAGTTGCATTGGCCACATTGTGATGGCCACACCTGTCACACTTGTCACACTTGCGGCTTACCCGTGAAGTGTGACGTGTGTAAGCGGCAGGGATCGGTGTGCGCTGAATTCGCTCGCAACCTGCAGCATGGAGATCACACTCAGCATTGCACTCATACTGCTGAACTATGTAGTGCTGCTACATATACATATACTATACATATACTATCTATATACATATATATATACTATCTTATATACATATATACTATATATATACTATACATATACTATCTAGTGCTGCTACATAGAATGCAACCTGGACATCGTAGCTGTTGGTAGACACTCTGTTCTCGCATGGCACGATTGCCAACGCTTTGGAGCAGTGTCTTCCGAATGCTATGGAGAATCAACAACCGCGCTGGGCAGCGGCTCCCTTGGTGCATCCCCCGGAGGGCGCACTGGCATGACTACCCGCGCCCAGGCCAAGGGAGGACAGAAGACGAAGACGAACAAGGCGGTTGGATAGGCAGGGTTGATGGTTTTGGAGGCAGTGGTGTTGTGGCCCCCCACTCTGTTTTAGTTTGGGTCCCCATGACAACAGGACAATTTGTTACCTGCAAGGTTTTTCCAGCCAGATCCAAGCTTTTTTCCTTGCAGTCTGCAGATGTGGCCTGTCAAAACAGCGAACCGCTATGCGGGCTCCCACATGCATCTGCATGCTGCATGTCTGTGTGCCCACATGCAATGTGGTGCGCTCTGTTAGGGATTGCTGGAGAAACATCACTTGCAATTGCAAGGCCGATGCCAGAAGGCAATGACTGGGCTTGCCAACCCAGTAACCGCTTTTCCCTTTCCTGGCTTAGAAACAGACCTTCCAGAGGACCCTGAACCTTGCATGTGCATGTTTTTTGGGGGCACCATGCCCATGCTTTGTTATGTTGGCTGCTGCTGAGCGCCTAGCTGGTTGGTCCTGCGGTACCGTGGGTTGAGCTATGTAATGATGATGATGATGACTGTCTTCTGAATAATCCGCATCTGATGCAGGCCGGAGGGGCTGGCATCTCTGACGAGCCTCACAAGATTGCGAGAAGTATGCAATTGATCTGGGGAATCGCCGAGTTCAACGAGTTCATGACTGGCGCAAAGCTGCAACTCAGGTTGCTCAGCCGTGTGCAACAAGGGTATCGCTGAAGGGTGAGGGCGTGAGTCACAACAGGCAGTGATGATCTGGAAGTGGAAGGGGCAGGGGTGCTGCGTGAATACCTCAAAACGTATTTAAGCTGGTGTCTTCATTTCTCTGTGCCCCGCGTGGCATGACGGCTCTGGTGGTGCCGAAAATGCCGATAGAATGATCCGCAGCAGTTGTTCACGTGAAGCAATGCCCGTACATTATCTGCCGATGCATTTTGTGTAGCGCATGTGCAATTTTCCCTTCCTGGGCCACAGCGTTCACCCACCTCCGGCGCAGTTCATGAAGAGGGCGATCTGATCCTGCAGCGACACCTGCAACACGACAGGAGCCAGGCAATCAAATAGAGTCTTGTGAAATTGGATTGGTTGGGTGTGTTTATATGTAGAGAAGGAAAAAAATCGCGCTAGTGCACTGGGCGTGAATGCTATCAAGCCATGAAATTGAACTGCGGGTGTGTTTACATGTAGAGAGAAAAGAAATCGCACTAGTGCACTGGGCGTGAATGCTATCAAGCCAACGCCATCATGGGCGTTTGAAATGCTGCTTAGCTTGACAGTTCAAGATAGGATGGCCGGCCTGTGACCTAGTACGATGGATGAGCTGATGTGATGCGCCTCAGGCTAGGCATGTGGCTTTGTATCTGATAGCAACATGCCTGAGACGATGGCTACCGTCAGCCTACCCTCAGCAACAAAGGCGAAACAAACAATGAATTTTGACGAAAATTTGAGACTTGAAGGGGATCAAAAACAGCATGCAAGCCTGCTGAAAAAGTGGGCGTGCACGTTCACCTTGCTCTGGGATGAATATCCCTGCCTGCTTGGCAGAGATAGTCCATGCCTGATGTTGAATGTCTGCCCGCCCTCTGTCCCTCCTGCCTCTGCCTGCTCCTGTCAGTTACATTTTGTTGCCCTCTTTTGCACCTGTTGGTTGTGGTCGATCCCCAGCAGCCGGTGGCTGCACAGCCAGGACAGCACGTGCGTCACCCCCAGCGGTTTGTTGGCCCAGCAGGTCCTCAGGTACTCAAGCTCATGAGGTGACAGGAGGTGAGAGGCTTCCTCCTCGCATCTGAAAGTAAATCAGTGTGTGGAATGTGCGTGAGCGGGTCGGCGTAGCCAACTCTCCACTCTTCACTCTTTCTCAATTAATCAAAGTAGTCATAACTCAAAGATTCATTAAAGGAAAGGAACGAGGTTGGTTGGCCCAGTGGATTCTGAGGCATCCGAGTTCACTGCCAGGTAGCAGGTGGGAAGCCTCCTCCTCGCACATGGAAGGAGGGAGAGTGTCTAGCTGCAGCACCGGTGGGTTGAACCATGAAGACCATGTAATGATGATGATGATGAAGGGAGGGAGATTGAGCGTACATCCTTTGTTTTAAACAGTGCGAGCTGATTTCAAAAGGGCAAGAACTTTCTAGGAGAGCAGGTTCTGTTTCAGAAGGGTCAAGTATGAGCTGACGATTTCATTTTTTTAAAGAGTGTACATGTTCAGTTTGATGTGTGCTGCAAGGGGAGTTCGTCGGTATTGCTAGGGTCCAAGCCAGCCCTGGCGCCCAGGTCCCAGGTGCTGCCCGCCCAAGGCAGCGTATGTCCCGGGAGGCGTCCACAGGCCGGTACTCGATCAAGGTCGGATCAAGGCCAGAACTGATGATTCTACAATATCAATCACTCCAGCAGCGATCAGTGCCGTACTTAAGTCGGATTACAAACCAGGGTCAGTGCCAGGAGGGTAGAGTGCCTGCAGAAGCTGAATAACCCTATACAGTGAGGTATAAGTTGTTATAATCTTGGTCAGTGCAGTGCACTCTCACCTGAGGGCAGTAGCTTCAACCAGGTGGCCTCTCAGGATGTGAGGAGCGGCGGCCATCCACCTGCAATGCGAATGCGAATGTGGTGATGTTGTGTATGTAGCTGCAGCCATCTTCTCTTCGGCTTGTCGGACAACACGGATGTGGGAAAAAACGCACTCACTCGCTCACTCATTGACTCACTCACTTGGTCACTCACTCACTCACATGGTCACTCACTCACTCACATGGTCACTCACTCACTCCCTCACTCCCTCACTCATTCACCTCAGAGCACAGCACAGCAGGTCCCGTTGGGCCGGGCTGCAGACTTCCGGGTATGGTGCGTATGCCAGCAGCTGACGGGGCAGGTTGCGCCCGTAGTTGACAATCTGTGCACTGAGCAGAGGCGGGAGCGGGATCAGGAACAGGACGTGTGGCGGGAAGCACACCCTTGCAGGTGGCGGGTTGAACAAGGGCCAGCGAAATCCACACACGTCACCAAATCGTCTGCCATGCTTGGAATGCAAACTCAACCTTCTGTTTAGAAGACTTAACAAAGGATACCATTGGATGATGACGCAACCCACCGCCGCTTGAGTTTTGAGAATCGAGTCAGCCCCTAGCACAAACGCTTCAGGGCGAGTTAGCGGGACTGCTAGTAGCTTTATGGTTCGCCTGCATTTGCGTATCCTCGTTTCATGCACCTCTGAAGCACCGCACAATCACATGCCATGTCAGAGGCACGTGCTGACTGACTGGTCTCCCGCCCGCCTCAAGATGATGCGGTTGAAATTATCACCTAATCCGAACTGGATGCTCAAGTACATGACACAGTACATGCCAGCGTGGCAGGATGGCGAGGACTGGATGCTCGACTTTTGCTGAAGGAAGTTGACGTGTACTGGCCGCCCACCTGTCCCCGGGTGATGCGTCCTCCCACCCAAACCTAACCCTAACCCTGCCCCTTCCCTAACCCAGCTAAACCCTAATCCTAACACCCACCTGTCCCCAAAGGATGCGTCCCTCCCACCACCGCGCATACGAACTGTTGGTCTTGAACACCTGCAAACACATCACAGTTGTGCAAGCACTGAAACCCACAAGTAGGCGGATAAACAATCTCTTTCGGGCGACAGATCCAAGTGGCATGGTGCACAGACCACACAACGACTGAATGCATGCTTTCTGTCGCTAGCGTCATGGCCAATGCATGTCGTTGGTAACAAACTGTCGTTAGTTTTATGGACGATACCACCTAATAAATAATAAATCACATTTCCCCCCAAAATTCAACGCAACAGGTTACGTGGCTGTTGCACGTGTGAAGCCAAGAAGTGAATAGCCAAGAGGGAAGGCCTGGTGCACCCCAACTTTCATGCAGGTCGTTTCCAAACTCGCACGCACACCAGGTAAGTGCCACTGCAGCGGTGTGGTTGATTCCGAAAGCCACTCTCACACTTTGCACCCACCAGGAGGAGTGAGAGTGCGAAGGTGATGGCCGAGAAGGGAGTGGACATCTCCCGGGTCACGCCTGGCGCTCCCTCGGGCTGCAAGAAAGAAATAAAGTGGGCACTGGTGGTAAGAAAGCTTGTAATCCCCGCGCTCAAGTAAGAAAACAGAAATCAACGGGAGGGTGATGTAAGAATGAATCATCCAGCATTTGTTAGCAGAACGCATGAAATCAGAATCAAAGCAAAGATGGGAAAAGAACAAAAGAAAGTGGACTTGTTTGAAGGCCGGGCAGGGAATGCACAACCACCAACACGCCAACACCTCTTCGCCATTACTTGTCGCATGAGCACGGCAGCACATGCAACTCATTGTTTGCCCGGCAAAGAACTATCCCTTTGATCTGTTGTGAACCTGAATCTGTAGTCTGGTCTTGACAGCCTGTTAGCCGGCACACCACAACCACAAAGCGCTTGACAGTCGCCTCCCAACCAAGGTGCGTTGCAAACAACCCCGGCAGCTCCAGCAACGTCGTGGACGTTTTGCTGAGTCACAGCTTGCCCATATCAGAGCTGACTCCTGTCAAACCCACTCTATCACGCCTTACCACTGCCAGTGTTTCGTACAGGCCCACGATAACAGCTGCCAGGATAACGATGATCAGCTGCCACACAAACCCAGAGGCCACACGCAGACTGCAGGGCAGCAGGACAGAGGGTGGAGGGAGTGTTTGTGTGTACATCTGTCTCATCCCGTAGCAGAACAGAAGATGGCATAAACTTCCAGTACGCTCGTGAGCGCGGCAGGAGGCAGAGCGGGTGGCCAGGCCGCAGGTCGCCTCTGGTACTCACAAGACCACAGGTTCCATGCGGTGACGCCATGCTGCATTCCGATGACGCGCCCAGTCATCCCATGTGAACACCTGCATGTGTACAACATTGCTAGCACGTGTGTCAAGAACAGGTGGACAAAGGCATGTGAACAACGATGACTCAGCATGTGAGCCAAGCCAAGCCGACACTTCAACAAAGAGGGGCGAAGGGACCCTGCGGTGACGTCTTCCACAGACCCAAACCAAGCAGTCACAATATCGATGGTTGCCCCCAAAAGCAGAAAAGAAGGGACAGCAGGTGTCGCAGCTTGGTATGTTGCTGTGAGAATTGCTATGTTGCCTTCACCACACGTTAATCCAAGGGCTTGCTCTGCTGCCTGGCTGCTCCCCTAAAATCAGTGTTTGCTGCTTGTTTGCCATTCTGCCTGTTATTTGCCATGACTGCTAGCTTCAGCTTTGAGAGACACTGGGCTTTGAAGTAAGTCTCCTTGTTTGGTGGCATGGTGCGCATCACAGACCTTGTCATCAAAAAGCCTGAGGTGTGTTGTTGGCAGCGAGCTGATGTGTCGCCAAGAATGCGCGTGGCTTCCTGCCTGCGGCATTCCTCTCCAAGGTCAAGCAACAGCATGGACTTCAAGTGTGCGAGTGCTTCGGCAAAAATCTGCACAGGTGGCGGAGACCCACACGCTTCAATGGGCATCAAGTCCAAATCATTCGTGCTTTTGTAGGTCAGTGAAGTGGGAGAGGCAAGTCAAATGCCGGAAAAAGCCCAGTAGCGAAATGGCGGGCGCACGTGCGAGAGTTATTGGCCGCCGGATGACCAGAAAGCGAGAGACGATGTGCCACAGCCACCTCGACGATTGCTTGTACCTTGCAGCGACATCTCAACATGACAGAGAACAACGCATCAACATCTCTACCTCCTAACGGCGATCAAGCTCAACCCAGCAGCTCAGCCCCAGCATCAGAACTTCAGTCAGCGGAGGCGTATACATCAACAGCTCAAAGCGCAGCCACGGGAGATGCACCCAAGAAGAAAAAGCCCAAGACATGGGAGCCTCTGTCAGTGCCATCACCCATGCAGATCGTGCAAGAGGACATAATGAACAATTGTTTCGTGAAAGGAGCGTTCAGTGGTGCCATGGGAGGCGTGGCTGGGTTCGCATTCGGGTTATTCTCAGCCAGCATGGAAAACGCCGGGGGAGGGGTGAGTGTGTGTGGAGTAAGGTTTGGCCATGCTTGCACACCACACTGCTGATTGAAGTCATCACGCTATTGTCGCCAGGCTCATTTCATCGTCCATATGCATATTGACTGGGTACTACCATCATCACCAGCTGCACTACTGTTATTAATGCCACAGCAAGTCACTCAGGGCATACACAGCAGCTTACATGCGATACTGGCATTGTAAATGCCAACGCCGCCTGGAACACATGACTAGAGCCTTATTCAGCACACCCTTATTAGCCTTATTAGCCAGAGCATATCACACTTGGTCGGTTTCAAAGCACAGCTCATCCTTCCACTCTGATTCAGTTTAGAGCCCACACACGCGGTCACAAGGGTACATGTGCTTGCCATACACGTGGGAGCATGTGCTTGCCATACACGTGGGTGCATGTGCTTGTCACATGCGTGCAGCCTGGCGACATGTCCATGGATGTGCGTGATAAACCGACAAGAGTGGTGTTGAGGGAAATGTTCGACAACATGAAGAGCAAAAGCTTGTGAGTGTGGCAACAGGCTTAGGCTGGTCAAGGCAGCACACAGAGACGTGTGCTGGACTTGAGATGGGTATATAAGACTTGGGTGAGCGACGTACCATTGTTAGCTGCATGTAATTCGTACCTTGGTGTTGGGCTCCCAGCTTGATGACATCTGCTTAAGCTTGCAGCTTGCATCTACAGTTTGGGCAGACGTCCACAGTTTAGGCACAACTCCGATGTAGGCACTTGTCTCATGACTGGTGTCGACGTGTGATTGCATCTGCTGAAGCTGTTCCTGGACTTTTTCTGACTGTTTATGAAGAAGGCACATTTCTCTGATTTAGGCAACTTAATAATAAATCTATTAATAAATTTATTGACTTTATTAATAATAATAAATAATAATAAATTTAGGCCTGATGTGTTTTCTGCACAGATCGTATGCCCGAGGGTTTGCGTACTTTGGCGCGCTCTATTCATTCAACGAGTGTGTGATTGAGAAGTTCCGAGCCAAGCACGACAAGGTCAACCCTGCGCTAGCGGGATGCGCCACTGGGGCGATGATGGCCTATTCAGGTGGGCTATGATTCGTGTAATCAGGTTTGCCAGCTACCTATGCCATTACAGCAAGAACGTTCCTTCAACGAAAGTGGACTGCACTCCCTTGATTGGCTTGGATGTTTTACACCAAGGGCTTTCCACGTGCAGAAGCACGATGACTCCCGAACCTGACAGAAGCACACAAGGCGAAGTCCAGAGGAAGAGTTGAATGCATCAATCGCACGACACATGTAGACAAGCACAACACAAAGATCCGAATTATGTCCGTAGGCAAGCTAAGGTTTGAGAGCAAGAGCACTCATGTGGGACGTTCCAGGCTAGCTGCAGGCTGTGGGTTGTGTGTGAACAGATCATTGGGTCCTCAGCAAACGGAACAGTCATAATGAAAGTCAACCAACTCTTTTTATCAACCAACAAACGAACTGAATCCTCTATGCGGTTTCTGCAACAGGAACTGAAACCACAGTTGCTAGTTGTGTTTGCATCAGATCAACCACAGTCGAGCTGCATGGCATGTGTGTATGCCATTTGCAGGGGGTCCTCAAGCCATGTGCATAGGCTGCGTGAGCGTTGGTGCCTTCTCAGTAGCCATCGAACACTTCTTGGACTTGTAACCATACGTGATCCCTCTTAGGACGTATGGACTTTGGGATGTAATCCGGGAAGCCGTCGCAGGGCGCGGAATGGGCACCACCCTGACCTACCCTTACGGGATGAAGGCGCACCCAGAACATGACACAGAAGACCTATGCAATGCCTTCAGCACTTACGTGCTGAGAGGGCAAATATCAGCAGCGGTGACTGAACGCTACGCTTTGTGTGGCCTTGGAGCGGCAAAGAACATGACATGGCAGACATGCAGTTAGGCATTTACTACTTCATGTGACCCGAATGGGCCATGGGTGTGTCGAACAAGATGAGACAGATCCCAGGGTGCGAGGCAGGGTCACTTTGAACTCAATCAGGCACCCCGCAGCGGGTACGTCTACATGACGGCCGTCTGACGCAGTTCTTTCAGTAGTGGCATGCTGAGAGCGCAGACACAAGCAGCGGTGACTGGACGATATGCTTTGAATTGCTCACCACTTTCGTCAGTGCATTAGAAATACAACAGATATGTATGTTGATGGGAAGCAATTATATGCAGTTCTTACAACTGTCCATACATGTGGTGACCTTTTATTAGAGTTAGAATCAGGAAGGACAGAGAGGAAAGCCAGGCAGATGGAGAGGGAGAGAGACAGAAGAGCGGAGAAAGGCAGGGCAGTGAAAGGGAGTGTGCAGAGTGCTGATTTGAGACTGAGAAAATCATTTCTTAACAATGATGATGGCATGCATGATGATTGCGTGTGCTTGGAGCTGATTGGCTGGCGTGCGAGCTGAAAAACTGTGCTTGGCCTTGAAAGGAAGCCTGGCAGACATGGCGACACCCTTGAAGCGCGTCATCGCTGCAAGTGTAAAAACCGTGTATACCATGCCATGCCCCACATGCGTGTTGCATGATGCGGAGGCTCCTGATCCTTCACTGGTAGCGCCTTCAACTCTCATAGGGCAAACCCCTGGGACGCGTTGTGCACGAGTTACAGATCCTACCTTTACCAGGCAGGTAGTTGGTCTAGGTGGAGTCAGAAAAATGGAGAACTGTAGGCAGTTGTTGACATTATCAGCACAGCACCACCTAACATGATAGCTGGGATCATATCAGATGATGGCACAAGTAGTGACAGTGGTGTACAGATATCATGATAGTGTCATATGAGACTGGGATGTGTTGTGGTGGATATGTGTTGGTTGGTGCTGCCAGTACTAGGACAGTGGCTGGGTGTGTGGGTCAGAGACAGTCTTGAGTCAGTGTCATGTTGGACTGAGGACAGCAACTCTGCAATACGGGTGCAATACGACTCAGTTTGTGGAATTCCTGGTCAATGCCTTGGTGGTCAACCTTTACTCAAACCAGGTCCAAACAACTCAAGCAGCATAGGTGCAACAGCGAGTCAATT
>QAXH01006731.1:712-43381 GCA_004335635.1 Chloromonas sp. AAM2 | reverse complement strand
TTGCTGAGCTCTAGTTGGTGCCCATGACTCAGCAGCCCCATAAATCAGGATAGGCACAACAATCGCCTGATAAATGCGCATCTTGCTGGTCAAGCTGGTCTTGCTGTCCAAAGGATGTTACAATTGAATTCACTTCACGTAAAGAGGAATCCCACATCGTCAGTGGCTGTTAGTCACCACTGCAGTGGTCACACCGCGGACTGCATTCCAAGAGGGTACTGGACGTGGATGAGATTCCTGACTTGAATATCGCAAGTGCAAAACATCTGCACTCCTGCCTGCCTTCCGTTGGTTCAACTCGGCTGCCAGTCAAAAACAAAGACGGCTTACCTGATGTAACAAATCAGTCCATGGGGCATTGAAGGTGGGGTATTGATGTGCGTATAAGCAGGGTCAAGTCAGTGTCATCTGTGCACTGAGCGGGGTTGGTACACAGTGGAGACTGCCGACACTGGGACAGGGCGACTGTGCGCAATGGACCCGAGGACCTGATCACACACTTCATGGATAGTGTGTTCAAGCAGGCCTACCAAACAGTGGATGTCAGCAAACATGTGGCAACCCGCCCTGGTTGACCTGAAAAGATAAACAGATGTGTCTGCGAGGATGGCGCCTTCCTCTGCACTGTGCACGCTTCACCACGTGGCAAGTGGGCCACAGGCACACAGTCATTATAGCAAGTCCACCACCCATTGTTGCTCACAACCTGTTTTGATGCCACAATATCTTCAGCCGCGCCCGGGCTGCAACAAGGTTCAAGATAGTTGTTAGTTCAACGTTCAACTCCTTCAGTTATGAAGGGCATGGGTCGTTTGCCCAACACTGGCTGTGTCTGCGTGCTCCATACGTGCTGTCGATGTTGTGGAGAGGGCAGCACCACTCCTACCACCCCGCTCGCTGCCCTGCCACTAGCAGGCCCTTCGCGCATCTGCTGCTCCATGCGCCCCTGCCAACTTGCGCCAACACTTGCTGCGCCACCGCTCGGCGCACCATAACTTGCTGCTCCCTGCATCCCTTCACCCCCGCCTGCACTCCCGTAGATCGACGATATGCTCATCGGCCCCTCTCCTCTCGCGCTCGATAAACCTATGCTCATCGGTCCTTCCCCTGTCGGCAACCCTACGCTCATCGGCTCGCCTCTTTGCATGCTTTGACTACCGCTGCCCGCTCTGTTGACTGATAACCCTATGCTCATCGGCCCAGCACCGTGCATGCCGTCATCTCTACGTTGACTCGCAACCCTCAAGTTTGGAGCGCCACCGCTTCGGTCGCTTCCACTCGCATTCTCCCTTCCACCTGTCAACCTTGGTTGACCATTAGCTAGCCCCTCGTCAAATAAATGACCGCTTCCTACTGCATCAATGCCATCCCCTTGCGATCCCAAGCTCGCAAATAAACCGACACGGCCTCCAGTATCATTTCCACCTGCGGGTAGCGCATGAGCCGCTGTGGCCCCCGCATTCATAGCGACCGGCGCTGGCCCTGCATTCGTCCCATGCCCCCACCCAGAATCCCTCGCTCCGCCTGGAAAGAGCACGTTTCTGAGCGCGTCCAATCCCGCGCGTCCATCTCCCGCAGCGCCACCGTGACGTGCCGCCAACTGCCCGCTTAATGCCAACTCACGCATCACCCGCTGTTCCAGTATGGCATACTCAGCATCTGGATTCGCAACAAAATCTGAAGCCAGGGGTGCATCCGCGCCAACCACACGTAGAGCGCCAAGGCTGGCGTCAACTAACATAACCGCCACGATCGCATCTTGTCGTTTCACTGTGTTCCGCGCGCACAGGCGAGCATGCGCCTGCAAGGCAGAGAGGCGACACATGCAGGTGCATGGTATGCACAGATGCCGCACACTACCAGTCATGCCATGCCGCACATCCAGTCATGTCATGCCAGTCATGTCAGCAGCCCAAACCATTCTTGGAGACAAGACTGATTAGCTTATTACAGCGCATCTCTTGTCTGCACTGCCCTCGCTCCCTAGCGGGAAGACTGCGTTTCAATCTGAGTTTCTATGCAATTCGTGGCGCCGCGAGACTGCGCACCTGCGCAATGCGCACAAGGCTCTCGAGGCATCGCACGGTGGTGCGCGCCGCGCTCCTGTCCTCGCCCTGCCGCAGCACCTGGTAGTAAGCAGAAAGCACCTGAACGCAAGCAGAAAAAAAACACCTGGTTTTCACCGTTACTGAGACAGCTCGATACTGATTCAGTTAACCCGAGATAAGCTGACTGACTGAGCCTTGACTGCAGACATCATATGGCATTTGACAGGGTTCCATACTGACTCTCCACTAACGCTGTGTAGGCTGTCACATAGACATGGTACGTATTCATCAGCATTGTATACATGCATGCCCTGGCATGCCCTGACATGCACCACGCTTGCATGCAGCCAAATGATGCGGAATTAGAAACCGTCAGGAGGAATTAGAAACCGTCAGGAGCCCCTTCTTCACCTCTTCTGCTTCTGTGCTCGTGACTGGTTGGTAGTGTTGCTTGGTCCACAGCAGATAGGCTCTTAGCATATCCAGGGTCCAGTCGCCGGCTAGTTGTTGGGTTGCAAGGCTGGACGAGGGGGGCGAGGCGCCACCTGTCAAGAAGCATCAACATTATTACCATTACCTTCAATATCGTTATTACATACAATAGTATACAGCTGTGGGGAGGCAAGGGTGGAGGGGGGCGTGACGCCACCTGTCGAGGTGCATGTGTATCATTAGCAAGTAGATTGTTTCTATGTAGGTCATGTGTTTCTGTCAAGTAGCAGCTGCACACTGGAATGTCCAGAGGTAGCTGGTTAGAAACCCCCAAAACAGAATGGACAAATTGGATCAGCAATCAGCAAGACGCCTGGGAAATCCATTGATCCTGTACAACTGTATTGCACATACATCAGCAATGTGGACACGAGCTGCTTGTCAGGCGACCTCTCTTTCCCCTTCCAAGTCTACATTGTATTACCTACTATCCGATGATAATAGTATCAACAGTAACAGTAATATTGTTTATGCTTGACTCACCCATGGTGCTGGTTGTACCGCTGCGCCTGTCCGCCGCCGACTGCCGGCGCCCATGCGTGCCCATGCTGTTTTGTCCGCCCATGCCATTTCCGTTCACGGCCCCAGTCGCGGCTGCCAGGTCCTCCTGGGTACGCCTAGCACCCTGCGCCGCGTGGCGAGCGATACCTTAATATTTATTTCATTAATACTAACGATCAACATTGATTTCACCATTGATCATTAAATGCTCTCAATGATTATAGCTGCTCCTGTGACCTCCTGGCTAGCACCCTGCAGCAGGCGACAAACCAACTGGTGATATTGTTATGAATATCTTTGTTATCAAGATGATACATAGTAGAGTATATTACTATCATCATTGCTGTCGCTGATGTTGTTGCTTTCACAAGAGATTTCCATCCTGTCGATGCTGCTTTCTCCCTGGCTGGCTGCAATACGTGTCACATGCACAGCCACCATGCAAACATGATCACATGATGCACGACTAGATCAGAAGATGCTCAGGAAAGCAAGCGTTCACAGCGCATTGCGCAGGTTGGATCAAAAGAAAGTCGTCAGATCGTCACAGACGCGTGTTGCATGACCTTCCCCTTTTCCAGTTTCCTTGTTTCATCTTCAATCCTGCTTTCGTAACAACTCTGCGGCTGTCAAACATGACTACATTACATGCTTTGCCCTTTGTCAAACATGACTACATTACATGCTTTGCCCTTTGTCAAACATGACTACATTACATGCTTTGCCCTTTGTCAAACATGACTACATTACATGCTTTGCCCTTTGTCAAACATGACTACATTACATGCTTTGCCCTTTGTCAAACATGACTACATTACATGCTTTGCCCTTTGTCAAACATGACTACATGATTCTATTACTAATACTATTATTATTATTATTATTATTATTACTATTACTATTGCTGTTATTATTATAATTATAATTATAATCATAATCATAATTATAATTATTATATTAATTATTATTATTATTATTATTAATCTCCTACCTGTTGGTGGTTGTCCAGCACCCGAGTGGCCACCGCCTTGTCTCGCTCGGGGTGCCGCTCGTCAAGCAGCAGCAGAACGATGTCAAACCTGAAAACAGACAGCCCTCCCTAAACGCTTTACGGTAACGGTCAGCGGAACAAGCTCACAAGCAACAACAATCATCTTCTTATCTGTTCACCACACTACAGGCTTGCTAAGCACAAACGTTTTCTGTCCTGCTTGACCTTTTGCAGGCTTGGTCAGGAAGTGAACTAGCAGCATCAGACATTTACAACGAATAAGCCTGTTTATCCATAGTATGTGAACGTCCCACCTCGACAGCAGAGGTCCTGACAGGTTAGTGGCGGCGGCCAGGGGCTGGGAGGGCTTCCACCCAGGCCTAGGGTTCACTGCTGCTACCACAGTGGTGCGAGTGGAGAGGGTGGTCACCATGCCAGCCTGAAGGAGCATGTGCAGCTCACAACTACAAATCACTTCATTCAGTCAATTAAACTGATGGCTCAGTCACTTTGAGCAAGGGCACCTGCCAACACACAAGGGATGGTGAGAATTGCTTCCATGGTACACTTGAAATATACGAACCCGACGTAATAATACAAGTTTGAGACGCCAAAAATCGGATTTAGGAACTTGCAGTGTTGCGAAGTTCGAATGAGAACATGGTACATAAGGGACATGCATTGAGATTTGTAGACATTCACAGACGCAGCCAGCGAACAAGTGGTCACCATTCCAGCCTGCATGTGCAGCCAGCAACAGAGAACAGTGGGAGTGGAATGTAAGAAATTCATAGACCGTTTGAAACCAGTCTGCGCCAGATGGGCGGCGCTACAAATGATCTCAATTTCTCGCTAAATGGAAAGCGGGCGTCGTACAGCAAGCCTCTGGAAAATATAGCAAGCGATTGGTCGCATGTAAAGGGGCGATGGTTTAAACTTGAGCAACTCTGGCTGCATACCTGTTTGCATCAGGGCTGCCAGCACTACACAACCTCTGCACTCTATATCCACATGCATACATACATGCATACACACATGGACTGAAAATTTTCCCAAACTGAGCTGCCAGCACCGCACCTTGGCCACATGGATTCGGCAGGCCTGGCTCGCGCCAGGGACCTGCAGCATGAACACAACGTGCTGGCAACAAGCCGGGGCTGCAACGCTGCCGTCCCCGCACCTTGGCCACGTGCACGGTCTGTTGCTCCAGGGCCTCGTGCATCATGGTACGGTCACACTCCCTGAAAGGGTGAGAGTCACACTCTGTGACAAAACCAGCAACTCTACTTTCAAGCCTAATGGCCACTACAGCACACCCTGGGAGCACACCCTTGAGTGAGGAACAAAGTGAGCCTGACTCGATCCTTAATTTCAGTCTCACGCCTCAACCTTCTGGACCGTTTCGGTCTCACTCTTCTCATTCATATTTTCACGAAGCTGTCCTTACCCCAAAGGCGAACAAATGTATCACCTCCTATCTGCTGGGCTAGACCATTCTGTGTCACGTGCATCTCCCTACCAACCGTGCAAGACCTCTCCCTACCAATCGTGCAAGACCTCTCCCTACCAATCGTGCAAACCCCTTCATTTGACTGTGTTTCACTCACTTTATGCCGTCAAACTCATCAATGCAGCACACGCCCCCGTCAGCCAGCACCAGCGCCCCGGCCTCCAGCACCCATGCAGACCCGTCCTTGACTGCAGCAGCCGTCAGGCCCTGAAGCGTACCACACACGTTATGATGGTTCACTCTTATATTTTGCATTCAGATGGCCGGCCTTGCCTGCTTTGTTGCCTGCGCTCGTTTTGCTTTCTTGCTCAGGGTAGGCCAGAACGGTGCTCATCCCGATCCGTATCCTCTGACGGCTTTTCTGATGTGAATACATATGTATATACTCTTAGCTGAGAAGTGGCGATGTAATCTAAACCTGTTCAGATTATACACTCAAAGCACACCTATAAACATGCATCCACCGGTAATCGCTAACTACACCTGTGCAGCTTATCACTCACTGCCCCAGTGGTGGCTCTGCCCGACGCAACCACGGAACGGTGCGCCGCACGTGCAGCGAACTTCATGATCTGGGACTTGCCTGCAGGCACATAAACCAAACACAATCACTCTTCAGTGCATTCTCTAGTTTATGATGTAGATAATAGGGGTGCCCAAGGTATTCATGGATTTCTAAACACCGAGGCCGAAGGTTTGTGCTGCAAACGTCCGGGTGACGGCGGGGTTTTCGGGCTGAGTACCAGCAGCCCAACGCGAACTTTGAACTTCTTTCTCGGGGTAGGTCAGGGCGGTACACATCCCGACCCGTGTCATGTGACGGCTTCCCTGATGTAAAATTAAAAAAAGAAAAAAAAAACCGAGGCCGAGGGTGGAGCGAGCCTGAGGGCGTGTGTTCAATTCACCACCACATGTGGCCCAAAACCACTTTAGTGGCATTCTTAGTTCAGTTCACAGCAACTCTCTGCTAATGGCTCGCACACGGCACTGTTTGTATTCTGCCCGCACCCAACACCTCTCTTCCACTTCGAGGTCCACTAGCTGCCTTGTCCCGCTAACTAAGCGACCTGCCGTGGCCTTGTCTATGTTGGCTTCAATCTTGACCCAAGCATATAGCCAAGGGAATCAGAATAGGTTCAACAAGATTGTCAAGATAGGATCAACAAGATACGTTCAACAAGAATAGGTCCAACAAGGTTTTCATGTTGATTTTGTGTAGGTGTGCCCACCTATGCCCGGGTCTCCTATGAGCAGCAGGTGCACATCCCCTCTCCTGCGCTCCTCGGGCCTGGACACGCCTCCCACCAGCGACAGAGCCACGGCTAGCTTGACCAGGAACATGCCGTGAATCTGTGGAACGAAAAACAAAGAAAGAAAAGCGAGGTCTGGGTCTGTGGGTCGAAGATTAAAAGTGAGCATGATCATGGTGGCATAATCAAATCCCGATCAATTGCCTGCCAGATTTGCAAGTATAAGGTCAAAGCATCAGTAAGGAGCAGCACTCGTAACTAACTAACCAACTATGTACTAAATAAACTCGGACCAACCACCGACTGAGCTTGACCAGAAACATCTGTGGGTGAAATACGTATGAAATCGAGTCATGAGTAAGGCTTGCCATGTCTCATACCGGCATAATCAATTCTGTGAATCTGTGGGGCAAAAAGATGAGATGTAAGTGTGCGTGGGCAACAGCCGAATCGTCCCTGAATTCGTCCCCGGTTCGTGTTAATCAGAGAATCAGACACAAGAAACTGAAAGAAAGGGGTAACTTTTTTCTCAGGGTAGGTCAGGGCGGTACACATCCCGACCCATGTCATGTGACGACTTCCCTGATGTGAAATTGCCTTCAAGGGGTCAACACACCTGGGGGCAGATTCCTTCCAGTATCTTGTTGCGTGCTGCCAGGGGGGTGCTGTGCCTGGACTCCCAGTAGGCCTGAGCGCAACAGCACTGGGCACAAGCACATCTGGCAAAGGTTGCAGAAAAGCAAAGGTAAACACACTGGTAAAGACCTGGTCAAGCCTTGGCCTTGGTAAACGGTAAAGCCAGGGGAGCATCAGGAGGGATGCAGCATAGTAGCAGACACGACTCGGCTAGCATAGACACCACCTATGGTTATGGTTGGTACTTTCCATAAATAGCCTGCATGAGTGGGAGGAATGGCAAGGCAAGACACATGCTTCCATATTCAGCAAGACCGTTGCGCAATGCAAGCTAGCGCCTACACGAGATATCATTTGTTCGCCAGCCATTGATACAGAGCCTGGCGTGTGTGCCTGCGTTTGCAAGCTGTTTTGAAAAACAGCCAGCCAGCCAGCCAGCCAGCCAGCCAGCCAGGCAGCCAGCCAGGCAGCCAGGCAACCCACAGTGGGCTTGATTCAACCCAAACCGAACCCTAACCCTAGCCATTCAGCCAGCCAGCCACATAATCCGCATCAGGCCCACCTGGAATCTACTCCGGGTGTCTTCAGACACTTCCAGCTGCCGCCCCTGACGCTTGGACAGCACCTGATGTGCATGCACGTGAGGTGGAATTGTCTGCCCATGCAGTCAGCAGGCGGTGGGTCTCAGTCCGTGCACTGGTGGTATAACTACCAGCACAGTCAGCGGGTGAAAGAGCGCCCGTGTATGGCTGACTTAAACAGGACAGCACCACTGATTACTTCCAGAGCCCAAAACCATCTTGCACAAACACCACAAGGCAGGTGGTGCAGTCCTTGCTGGTGCAGTGGTGCATTTCTTGCTGGTGCGGTGGTGCAGTTCACACTTGTTCTGATTGTTTTCCCCCCTCCCTCCCTCCCTCGCCTCCGCTGACCAGTCCTCCCCGGACTGAAGGCCATGTAAACAACAACAACGACACTAACAACAACAACGACACTAACAACAACAACAATAACACTAACAACAACAACAACAACAACAAGGCAGGTGGGCATTGGCACGTTCAGGCACGGCTTCTGCACCCGTCACTGCAAAATGATCATTGAATTGGTTTGTTACATCAGGAAAGCCGTTAAAGGACACGGGACGGGTTGTGTACCGCCCTGACCTACCCGGAGCAAGAAAGGAGAAGAAAGGCAGGAACAAAGGCAGAAATAGGCCCGGAAGCAAAAAAAGAAATGCAATAGGCTATCAGAAACAGAAGCAGCCTGCAAAGCACTACTAATCCAAGCGTGTACCAGTCCAATGGCGTCAAGCAAAGCGCCCCTGCAATGCCATGAAAAGAGCCCATGCGATGCATGCCATGAAAGGAGTCCATGCGATGCGTTGATCATGACCATACTAACATATTCAGCTGTACTGGCCATGCCAATGCTTTGAAACTCAAAGCAATGTATTGTTCGTTTTTCTTATCTCTTGCCTCCACTCACTGCTATGTTGTTGACGACCATGACCAATTCAGCGCTGCACCTCTGGCCCGGGAACAGCGGCTCCCAGCGGGGACCAATCACGCCCCACACGTCAACGTCATCTGCATGCATGCAGGCAAGGACGGCATACAAAAAGTTGTAACACAAGTTGTAACTTGTGCTACTATTTCTTTGTTTTGAGGCCTCCCAAACCCCACCCGTGGGTACCTTGCTGCTGTAATCTGAGGGTGCGTTTACATGTAAATTTTGGTAGATAATTTGGATCCAAATTTGGATAATAAATTGGGTTAAAAAGCGGCAGATGAGGCCCAAATTTGGACCCAACTTTGGCCGCGGTCACACTGTAGAGTCACACCCGAATTTGGACAGGCAATTTTGGGATGGTGATTTGGCATGTTCGCGTGAATCAGTGTAGGGCTGTTAAACTGCTCTGGGGATGCATGGACATGGAACCTGTGTGGGCAGCTGGCAAAGTGGTTGCAGATTCCAAGTATGCATGGACGCTTGATGGTCAGCCTATCGATTGCGCCGATTTAGCGTTTGCTGTCTGCTCATGTGTTGAGACGCCATGCTGGGTCGCCAACAGACCTATCTCTCAGCCTTAGCAGAAGCCTGGGCAGCGGTTGTGGTAACTCTGGTGTAAGTGTGCGTAACTATGTGTGCAGTAGGCGGTGTACAGCAATTCTGAGAGTGGGTGGGGGCATCTTCTTGGTCCATTCCAGGCATGTGGTCGAAGTTTCAAGTCAAACGGACATGTTTTTGGTGTGGGCCCTACCCAAATTAGAACCCAAATAACCACCCCCCTTTGATTGGGAATCCAAATCATAATCCAAATTTGGACTTAAATTTGTCGTGTGAATGCAATCCAAATTTGGGCCAGATTATTTGATGCCTAACAAAAAACATTTCATTTTATGCCTAACCAGACTACTGAGTATTCATGATACACTATTCCTACTTCTCTCTGGTTGTTCCAGCCAACAGCATGAAACAGAGATCAGACACACACAACACGTTTTCTACCTCACTCCATTCCCCTCAACTCCTGCATATGGACCTCTTTACACCACTCCCACTCAGGCGGAGTGCACCCGACCTCACTTTTGGCCAGAGGGGGCTGTTTGCCTGCGCCCCCCCATCCTACACAGCCAACTACAGACGTTGAGTTCGCCGCGAGTTTGCCGTTGTGAGTGTGAATTTCATTGTAGATTTCCGATGCAAGGTTGAGCAAAACGAACTGATGAGGATTGAGTCCGGTTCCAGGGGTCAGAGTCCTTTGCCAGTCCGAGGCACCACTGCCCATTACCGGCCGTTTTCGGACCCATCCGAGTATGCAATTGTATAGCTCTCAATGAACCGCCCCAGCACAATGACATATTCAGACCTTGACTTATGGATGGCCCGCAAAACGATTTTCCCGTAAGGTCTCATATTCCTTACGCACCCCTGACCCCCTCTCATACCCCAATGTTCCTGACCAGCTCAGAATGACTGGGCTACTCCCGTCATTTAAAATCTTTTGACAACAGATTTGGAAGGATAGTCTGTGCACCAATTCGTCCTGCAGCACATTCTTATTAATAGTATTTTATTATCAATATCATCAATATCGTTATCGTTGTTATTATTATTATTATTATTATTATTATTATTATTATTATTATTATTATTATTATTATCATTATTATTATTATTATGCTGATATTCTGCTTATTATCATTATACAATCCCATACCTCCGCACTGCAGTTTGTCCACCAGTTCGTCCTGCAGCACCACCGGTAGCGAGGCAGGCAGCGCCCCCATGGCCAGGCACGCACTCTTCTCCTGGACCTGAGAACACAGGTGTGCATAGGCATGCCTGTTCGTGCTGGCTGATATTATGTATGCCTTCTGTGAACATTCCATAGCAGGTCGTCTGGCCTGGCCCACTTCTCCAGAGCTGCATAAAAATGTTTTGTGTAACCTGCATTTTGAGTTGTAATCACAAAATCACAAAATCAGTAGCAGTATCAGCAGTATCAGTAATAGTAATAGGAATCGTAAGAGTATTAAGAATAGTGATATCAATAAGAATCATGACCTTGGGTTTCGCCTACCTTGACCTCTTGGAAGCCCGTGAAGGTGGCTGCATCCGGCAGCATTCTGAACTTGGTGCCCAGGCAGGGCTTGTTGGGGTTCGAGCAGGCCTCCGGGGCAGGAGCCACACCTATACACACATGTTCACAGCTTTACATGTCACAAGGATTCAAGGAGACATGAATATATCAAGTATATGTTTTTGTTGAAACCGGAGAGGCCGTCACAGGACACGGAACGGGATGAGTACCGCCTTGGCCTACCCTGAGCAAAAAAGCAAAACGAGCGCAGCAAACAAAGCAGGCAAGACAGGCCAACTGAAGGCATAACAGGATAGAGACGCCTAGGCTAGTGGAGGCTAATGCCACACATGCGCCAACACATGAAGTACATCAGGGGGGCCCATGCGCCGAGTGCGAACGGTAGCTCGCCATGCAAGAGGCGAGGCTGGATACCGATACCCTCCTAACCAACCCTGAGCAACAGAAGGCAATTCCAAGGCGCAAAGAGCAAAGAACACAGAAGTCAAAGCACTGCGGACAAACCAAGGCGTACCGCCAAAGGCTGTCAGGCATGGGTTGAGCAGGCGCAGCTAGAAACAAGGGACGGGCAACAAAGTCTGGGCCTGAGTTGGTGGCCGGGCAGGGGCCTGACAGTTCCTAGGGTGAAGGCAGCTTGAGAGCAAGCCGACCTTCAATAGGGTCTGAAAAGGGATGGTCACGGCTGAGCAGCCAAGCTGTGGGTGGCACAGGGTTGACAAGCAAGCACGAAACCCTGCAGGTTGAAAACAACGTTACGGCACAGAAGGCCTGCGAAACTCACGTTAAAAACAGGGCTCAAAGATCAGGGCCTACAAGAGCAGGTATAATGTATGCTATTGCCTAAGCTAATGTATGCTTATGCCTAGGCTGTTGTAGGCTAGTGCCTCACCTCCGTCCTCCAGTTTGCAGCGCATGCGGGTCGCATGCTTGCAGCGGGAGCACTCAAATGCCTGCCCTGCCTTGAACATCTTGACGGTGCCGGTGCGCACCACTGTGCCCGACACGCACACCTGCTTACGCAAAGGGAGCGCACTGGCAAGCATACTAGCAAACACATGCGCAGTACATATACATATGTATACCTGCAGTTGGCGTGCATTGACATACATATGCATGCAATACATGTATACATATGCAGTTGGTATGACTGCAGGTGCATGTGGCGACTGATTAGGGCGAAGGAGGCGAACTGGTACATTCCAGTCGCTACAATATTACAGTCTTTGCTGTTAGACGTATGTGGTACCAGGGAGCCCCGATGATTGGGATCAGTTTTGCCCACCCTGTTGCATTTCCCAAGCAAGATACTAGTATTATTTATTGACGAGCGCATTCATCTCTGATGAGCCCACAGATACATATATGTAGCGGCCCACATGAGCTCAATACCGACGGCCAGCTTTCATTCCATTCATTCCCGCCCAACATTCATATTGCGCCACATGTCCTGACCCTTCCAACTATGGCGCCACATGCCTTGACTCACCAGTCTGTTGATGTGTGCCGCCCCCACACCCCCAATCGCTGGCCTCTGCACACTGCCCACACCCTCCAAGCAGCACGGCAGACCACTCAAACGCAGGTGCACGTTACGTTTGGGCGTCCAACTGCCATGGCCTGGTGGCGGTTGCCCTGCCTGTAACGCAGCCTGTATACAAGTAGAATGGCTGATTGGGGTCAATTTTCACATGATTCTCTTCCATCACGGAGCCATCTACCAATCAGAACATTTCGATCTCTTACTTAAACCAGAAGGCCGCTTGTCACTGTTTGAGAGTCATTCTTGAAGCCTGGGATGTGTAAAGAACGGGACACAAGCGGAGCAGAAAGTTTTACCGTTGACCAGCCTCACCTGTACTGCTGCACCATAGGCAGGGCACAGGCGCGCCATAACGTCCACTTGCTGCGCAATCAGACCCTGGCTGAACATTATGTCTTCAACCGCGGCCAGCCAAGCACGTGGGTTCTGCAGCCATGTTGTGCATATGATGTTTTGGGTTATCCTGCCAGCAGTTGACGCAGGGGACTTGAAGGCACAAAGGAACAACCATGTGCTGCGCCAATTTACTCTCTTGGTTTTGACCTGCTTGCTGGTTATGTTCTACCCTAATAATTATGTTCTACCCTATTTCCAGGTGCAGAAAATTTTTCAGGTGCTGATGTACGTTACATACACATTGGAGCCATTCAGTCCAACTCACTGGCAAGCCGGACCAATATACATGCTGACAGCGGGTCCTAGCAGGTGCTGCAGGGGCCTGTTACTGCAAGGTATCTAACCATGTGCAGCATTGCTATTATTTTGATATCAATGTGTTCAGGCGACAGGACGATATTCCACCTGTATCTTGCACCCTGGAGCGACGCTACCACACACACACACCTCTGTCACACCCATTCACACCCATTCATACCCACAAACAGCGTCACACCTGCAGCAGCAGCTCCGCCAGCTCTGCATCATCGCCTGCCAAATCCCCAAAGTCAAGGCATAGCGCATGGTGGTCATCGGGTTCAGACTGAATCTTCACAAGGCGTTGTAATTCCTGCATCAAACGAGCCACGTGCCAACGTTGGTGATGGTGATGCTAATGCACAGCTTTCACAGCTGCTGGTGTGTTTCAGGCTCTTGACCTGGGAACCAGCAGCACGGTATAACAAGGGCAATTCAGCTGCAGTTGAGGACCTGTCTTGTGTTGATGGTCTTGCCGTGCCGTTAAACACGACATGCCATGCACGGTCTGACGTGCATGACCGTGTGTGTGTGTGCAATGCAGGAGTGCACATTTCAGCCTGGCATGCACAGAGTAAACTAATGGCCTGCCTGCTAGAAGCTTGGTAGGGTTTCATAATCCGCAGCAATGCTTTGTATGGGAGGCACTGATGACCACTTTACCTGTATGCAGCGTTTTTCAATGATTGGCTGTAGCCTGCCACCAAGTTGCTCCATGTGCACGCTGTCACGATATCCACAACAAGTTCAGATGATTGGCTAGTTGTATTCCTCTGGATATGCAGGGGCGTCTTGGTTTGCGTGCTGGGCAAACTTTTGAAATTTGAGTCACGTGTGCAACGGTCCTGTTCGCAGGCAAAGTCCATGCAAACCCTGTCGTTCCCCACGCCACGTTCTTCTACACCCCTTACCGTGTTGGCTGACACGACGATGGAACATCATCGCGCAAAACCCTGATAGACTTTCAAGATCATTGCCAGAGTGATCCTTCAGCATGGCAGACGGAGGCGTGAACATCGACAAGGCGACGTTCTCGCGGCGTCTTAAGCAGCTTTATGACCACTGGAAGGTGGGAAGCGTTGCAAACTGCGATTACGGACTGGGCGCAGCATGCTGGGTACCAAGCGTCATCTTACCTGTTCGCAGGGGCCCAACTCGGGGTTATGGGGCGGCAGCACCGCCATCTTGGTTGCCACAGGCACCACCAGCGAGGACCTGAGGTATCTCAAGTCACTCGCGCTACACCTATGGCTGCTGGGCTACGAATTGCCAGGTGCGCGGCCACCTTGGTGTAATTTCCAATCATCTGGCCCCGTCAAGCCAGTCACCTGTGCTGCATGGTTGCCAGCACAGTCTTCTGTAATAAGAAGCAGGGGCAGACAGCTGATGCAGGTCAGCACACAGGGTGGCCCGGACCTGCATGTCACATCATGCAGCAACAGGCACGCGTGATCTGTTGAGAGAGTTTGGAGGCTGGGCTTGGAGGGACTGCTAAGGCGTGCAATGGATGCAAATGTCTGTCATGCGGGCATGGACTCTTTTGTTACAAGCCGTATGCGTACTTTTCATGGGTCTGACAGGCAACCGTTCTGTGCCCAAGGATCGTGCCTTTGAGGAGCACCATGACATCAACTGTGCTTCCCTAGCGGCTAGGCAGCATATGTCATACTCATGCCACCTCACTTGTTTTTTGCTGTTCATGGCCCGTTGACCTTTTCCATGCCATCCAGCAGCATGCTCTCAACTTTTTGCTTTCTGATTGCCTGGATGCTCGCAGACACTGTTCTGGCATTCACTCCCACTGAGCTGCACGTGCTGACCAGCCAGAAGAAAGGTAGGGATCGGAAAAACCCTGCAGGAAGACTGCGCATTCTTTCATGTCCAGTGCACTTACCTGGCTGCATTGGTGTGCCATCTACTGCATGCATGAGCCACTTCTTGGCACGCATGAATCCTCAGTGACCAGTATCAGTGAGCAGTCCAGATGCCATGGTCAGCCATGGACAAAGTGTAATGCATGAATGCTGCACCACGCTTGCGCATTGCATGTTGCAGCTTCATGCCTGCTACCTGTTACATGTGGGTATGTTGATGCTGCATGTTGTTGCTGACATGGGTGACCAGTAGGTTATCTGAGGTTCTCTTCCTTCCCGCTGAGCAGTCTTCCCCGGGCTGAAGGCTGTGTAAAGAAAGTCATATGGGTGCCTGTGTGTGCTCTATGCAGTGGACGTCCTCCAGCCTTTGGTGGAAACGGCTGCTGAGGCCGGCGTCAAGATGGTGTTCCACATCAAGGCCAAGACAGAGGACGGCAGCGCTCAGATGGCAGAGATAATCAACAGCATCAAATCAGCGGAGGACACAAAGCAGGTCAGCAAAACAGTGTTATGCTATAGCATCAGCTTTTCTGTGTAGATCTACGCGTGTGTTTCAACTTTTGGTTGGCATAACACTGCCAGGAGGGCGCAGGGGAGGGAAGCGAGTTTGTTTGTGGGGAATGCAAATGATCGAAATCCTCAGGCGCATAGCCAAGTGTTTGTATCGCTGGCAGCTATGTTCTTGATTACTATACAGCTCATGCTAGACACAGACAGGCTCGAGACTTGTTGCACAGTAGCTGTGTTTGTCGTGTTTCAGTCTGATGCATGAGACCCGTGTCGATATTCACCATGGACTGCTAGGCACAGACTCTACAGACTTGCGGTCGTGTGGCAAGGTTGCAGCGCCCATGAGATGCATGTCCTTGGGCAGTTCCAACTGTGGGGCAGTCACATGAGATGCATGTCCTTGGGCAGTTCCAACTGTGGGGCAGTCACATGAGATGCATGTAACGATAAGCATGATGGTTATGATCATGAGTCACACCTGCCACATTTCCTGCAGATTGTTGTTGGCACCGTTCCCAAGGACCAGCACACGGGCAAGTTCTATGACATGGTCATGGCGGCCATCAACCCAGACACATCAGGGCTTGTGCTGGCAGACGTCACAGCAGCGTTTGCAGACCTGCTGTCGGTCAAGGTGTGTAAGAGTGTTCGGTGTGTGTGTGTGGGGTGGGGTGGGGCGGGTGGCATGTGTGTGGTCCCACAATCAGAGTAAGGTGTGGAACAATCCAGCGCTGGACTGGAGGTGGAGTAGAAGTGTGGAATACCGGAGTACTGGCGGAATGGAGGTGTGGAATACCATGTGTGCTAATTAACCACGTTTCAAGCAGTGACAACACTTCGAGTAAATTATATACCAAACTTGAGACATGACATTTTGCAGTCAGCTGTCTTGATGGACACGGTGGGTTGAGCGCACGCTTGCCTAATCCAGCAGTGATTGTTAGGCCCCAGAGATGTGTTTTTCAGCAGCACGTGCAAGCTGGGTTCGCTTTTGATTTGACATCTCCTCTCACGCAAGTTATCGGCGATGTAGTGGCAGGTTGGTTGAGTGGCGTTACTGTGCACGTTTCTGCGTGTTTCAGGACGCCAGCGAGGTGATGAATCACAAGAAGGCGGCCATGTTGGCGGCGCGTGTGCTCAAGGAGTTTGTGATTGCCAAGGTGGGGAACGGTCATGGCAACTGGTAGTAATCACAGTCATAGTACGAGGTGAGGGATGGTGATGTGGCCAGCTGACAAAATGTGTGCCCACTAAAACGTTATGTACGTTGAGAGGTTGACGATTATCATCACCATTTACTTGAGAACGATGATTATCATCACCATTTACTTGAGAACGATGATTATCATCACCATTCACTTGAGAGTGATGATTATCATGGGCATGATGTGGGACAGTGGAGGATTAACACCAGCAGCAATTGGGGCGGCGGGTCGCATTCAGAGCATTTGAACCATGTACCGGTCAGCTGAGCAGGCTGGCCAGTAACTGCGAGGACAGCTCAGGTTCAGGCTGGATGGCAATGACCATCAATTGTGTGGCATTGGCAGAGTTTTATCAATTGTCCTATCGTACCGGCTGAAACAGTCGTCTTTCAGAACTGTGATTCTAATCCGTCTCTTTCTATAGGCTTTTCAACCCAGGATAAGGGTGGCTGAGTCTTGTTCAGCTAGATGGGCTTTCCAGCGTGTGAATCATGACCATGCCGTTGATGCCGCCCTCAAAACAACACGAAGCAGTCACAAGCAGAGTTTACCACTCTGACCAAGCTGCCATATATACCTTCTCAATTTCCCCTTTCTGATGTCGCTCTCAGATTGAGTCCACTGTGGACGATGGCAAGACGGTCAAGCACTCCAAGCTCACGGAGCAAACAGAGGAGGTCATCACAAACCCATCCAAGGTACGAGCAAGAGCAAGCAGTGACTGCCCAGGGTCAGGACATGATCGATGCAGTATCAATATATATATTGATTACATCAGGGGCGTTCACATGCACCGAGCGCGAACACTAGCAAGCCATGCAAGAGACGCGGCTGGATACCGCCCTAACCTTCATCAGTACTCAACTAGCTAGCATATTGCAACTAGTCCTTGATTGCTGCTTGATAATTCTGATGCTCTGCTACTCCGATACTGCATGCCTGAGATTGTGCACTTGGTGTTGATGTTGCCCGAGTAGCTTGTGATGTACACAGACGTTAGACTGTGTGTGTGTTGCGCAGATTGGCGTGAAGCTCAAGCAGGAAACATTGGACTGTGTGTGTGTTGCGCAGATTGGCGTGAAGCTCAAGCAGGAAAACTGCGACATTGCCTACCCACCGCTGTTCCAGTCAGGAGGTGAGAGGGGGGTGCAATCGTCGTCATTCGGCCATCCATCGTGAACATTCTCTCTGAGTCAGCAAGTCTGGCGTGCTTGCAGTTTGGCAACATATGCAGCCTGGTACTGGTTCACACCATCAGTACCCATGCCTAGCCATCACAGCACACACATGCACATGAGCGTGTTGGCATTGGAACCTAAGCATGCAAGCAGTCCCTTGTGACCCATGTTGCTCTTTCTGTGTGCCAGCAAACTTGCTCAACCCTGTCACTAGGATCGTCATGCCTGACATGAGCACCTTCAGGATCATTGTAAGGGATTATTCCATGTTGCTCCCCAGGCATTGACAGGCAAGTACGAGTATTACATTTCTGCTCTGGCCTTCCCATATCAACCCTGACTCTGCCAGCAAAGCCTTGTTTTCCATGCTCTTTTTCTCGTGCATGACAGGCAAGTACGATTTCCGCATGTCGGCTTTGAGTGACGATGCGCCGCTGCATGACGGAGTGATCGTGTGCTCGGTGGGGGCCAGGTACAGCTTCTACTGCGCCAACGTCAGCAGAACCATCTTCATCAACCCAACCAAGAAACAGGTGAGGATTGTTGCTTGTTTTTGTGTCTGTGCCCGCGTCGTTGTCAGCCTGACTCGAGCCGGTCAAGTACTCCTTTTGCCTCTGTACTTCTGCCGTGGCTGGATCACAAACTGCTGCTTGGCAACAACCGGTGGCAAGTTGTCATCATTGTCATTTATTGATTATTATTATAATTACAGATATCTTTTTTAGTAATATGAAGGATATCACTTCCACATATTTGTTCTTGCAGGAATCCGAGTACATCGCGCTCCTGTCCGCCCAGGAGGCGGTCATTGCCTCACTCAAGGACGGAGCACCGGTCACCGCAGCGGCGGATGCAGCAATGAAGGTAGGTGCCCTGCATGACTTTCTATGGGCGTCTTTTTGCAAGTGGTAGTCTCTCAGCAGCTCTTGCTTGGCACGGTGTGCGCCTCTGTCAACATCAAGTACCTGGCACTTTGACGCCTGTATCGTGCATAACTAGCACGAGCTCACCTGTGTTTCTAATCGCTATCCACTCTAAGCTGTTGTGGTTGCAATATATCGTTTGTATACCAATTTGTGCAGGCGCTCAAGGACGCCAACCAGCCCGAGCTGATGGAGCGCCTGTCACGCAGCCTGGGCCACGGCATGGGCCTGGAGCTGCGGGAGACAGGCAGCTCACTGCCCACCAAGGCGACGGAAGGACAAGTCAGGTAGGCATACGCTGTAATGTCTACACTACACATACCTGTAATGTCTACACTACACATACCTGTAATGTCTACACTAGGTAGTGCTTGTTCTGAAACTTCGAGCGGCTCACGCAGGGCCTTGTCCGCAAAACGGCCAGCGATTGCCATCTAAGTTGCGCCAACTAATACGCAGACTGCAAGTAGGAGCAATATGATGAGGGGGCAAGCGATGTTGTATGAGGCAGCAGGTGCTCGGTGCGGCGAGTTATGCTAAAGGATACGGATGCATCACCGCATGATATAAGCCTGGGTACAAGCCTGGTGTACTTGATTGGCTGGGGACGGTGCGATGGATTTTGACAGGCGCAGCTGGGGCAGCAAGATGACTCACACATGTTATTGTTGATTTTGTGTTGGTTATGTTGGTTGTGTCACACATGTTATTGTTGATTTTGTGTTGGTTATGTTGGTTGTGCCACACATGTTATTGTTAATTTTGTGTTGGTTATGTTGGTTGTGTCACACGTGTTATTGTTGATTTTGTGTTGGTTATGTTGGTTGTGCCACACGTGTTATTGTTGAATTTGTGTTGGTTATGTTGGTTGTGCCGCACGTGTTATTGTTGAGTTTGTGTTGGTTGTGTTGGTTGTGTGTTGTTTTCAGGTGTGTCCGCGCGGGCCAGGTGTACAACGTGTCGCTGTCGCTCACGGGCTTGGAGAACCCGGACGCCAAGGACGCCAAGGGAAAGGTGGGGCATGGGCATGCGGTCAAGCGTGATAGCGGCCTGGGCAGGGGGCCAGGAATTAAGAGTATCTTGAACACCGGGAGGACTGCGGCTCAAAGACCTGAGCTTTGGCTGCCTTTCTGGGCGGCCCATCTGCCCTCCTGTGCCTCCTATGGCTGGCTGCCTCCTATGTGCCTCCTATGCCTTGCATGGCTGGCTGCATCAGCAACAGGCTGTGCACTAGGGCACCTCGTGAAGCTTACTAAGCCTCCATGCTGACCTGTATAGTCAACCCTCCATGTCTGACGGCACGTGTGTGCCTTCCCAAACCTAAGGCTAAACTACCCCTAACTTCACCTTTGCTTCCGGGTTGCTTATGTTGACAATGATGATGGTGATGGTGATTTTGCTGCTATGGCTACTCTCAACCCACGATATCACCCCCACCTCACTCATCTCTTTGCCATTTCCTGTCTGCAGGTGTACGCTATGCTGGTTGCGGACACAGTGGTGGTGCCCGAGGCCTCCAAGCCAACGGAGGTGGCCACCAGCATGTGCCCCAAGTCATGGGACAAGGCATCGTACGTCATGAACGTGAGTCCACTGAGGCAGTGCCAGCATGTGCCCCAAGTCATGGGACAAGGCATCGTATGTCATGAACATGAGTCCGAGTGCTACAGCATTGCCAACAAGTCTACTGCACGCAAACACCATCATCGGCATGATGAGCTTCGCGACTGGCCAACAAATGTGTCGTTTGACCATCTAGCTCTAGTGTTTTCACCATACAGCAGTGATCAAGTAGTGTTTTCACCATACAGCAGTGATGAAGTAGTGTCTTCACCATACAGCAGTGATCAAGTAGTGTCTTCACCATACAGCAGTGATCAAGTAGTGTTTTCACCATACAGCAGTGATGAAGTAGTGTTTTCACCATACAGCAGTGATGAAGTAGTGTCTTCACCATACAGCAGTGATGAAGTAGTGTCTTCACCATACAGCAGTGATGAAGTAGTGTCTTCACCATACAGCAGTGATGAAGTAGTGTTTTCACCATACAGCAGTGATGAAGTTTGGTGAGAGGATCTGATATCTCGCCACAAAACTCCAGGGCCAGCAACCACAGGTGCTTGATGATGGTGGCATCACTGTAAGAGTATTGTGATGATTTGATGATGACGATGGCTGACTGGCCCTCTGTTGTTGTGTTGTTCAGGACGAGGACGGTGACAGCGATAAGGACGACATCAAACTAGAGGACGTGACCAACGGGCCTCGGAGTAAGGCGCTCAGGAGCGAAAATCCCAACTTCAAAAACGCGGAGGCCCTGCGGTGAGTGGGGTGAGAGTCTTGCTTTGGGGACAGCCACATGCCACCGCCATGCCGTCTGAGGTTGGAGATTATAGCTGTTGGAATACAAAATAGGGCAAGTAGGGCCAACGTTTCGATTTGTTTTTCCAAATCAATAATCAAATCAAGTAAACGAAAAACAATTAATTAAATTAATAATACAAAGTAGTGGCTGGTGGTAACATGACTACGCTTGCTCCTGTTGTGGCTGCAGTAAGGAGCGTCAGGAGGATCTCATCAAGCAGAAAAACCAGGAAACGCTCCAGCGCTTGACCATGGGCCGGTCGGGCTCGGGGGGAGGCGCAGCCGGCACAAGCGGAAGAAAGGTGGGGGGATATCAAAGTTCATCAGGGCAATTTATGTTTGACTTACTCAGCTCAACTTATATACGCGAAGATATTGGGGTAAGAGGGTGGCATGGCCAGTGTTCCGCTTCTATGGCTTGGTTGGGGCTGTGGTGCAGGGCGTGTAGCCACACCTGGCGGTATCTATCCTTGACTCTTGCATGACTTGCGAGCGTTTGCGCTTGGTGCACGTGGGGTCAAATGGGTAATCTCTATACAAGAGTTGTACATCTGAACGCTGCCCTATTTGTAGACTCGCATCAGGAACAGCGCGGCTGACGTGGCTGAATATGGTCGTTGTGTCACCATACAGGGCAGAAGGCATCTGCAAGTCTGTGAACATTGGCGGACACCCCAGGGCCGGGTTGCATATCCAGTACAAATACTTGCACTTGGTTCTGTTCTCATTGCATAGCCAGCGACCCCAAGTACCAGGCAAGGACCACACAAATGCAACATGTGGTGTGTCTGCTGCTGCTTCAGATCTCGGAGGTTGTGGCTTACCGTCAAATCACGGACTTCCCCAGCAACACAAGGGAGTCAATGGTCATCACGGTGAGCCTGGGCCATACCCACTTGTCATCTGGAGCAGGCAATCATTCATCAATACGTCATTACATATACTAGCATAATCTTATGTTATCAGGCTGTGGATGGGCTGCAGGACATTAAGACTGTGGCCATGAAGCTGTGCAGATCAGTCTGCATATCAAGATTTGTCGGCCCTCTCTTTTCCTGACTTGCCATGACCGATTCGTTTCCATTTGGCATGATGGCGGCTTGTTTCCCTGTCACATGCCTCAGCTACACAATGTAATCAAGTCGTAACAAATCGTCGCTTCAACTTTCCACGAGGGGGTCACCCTGTGATTGCCCTGTGATTACCACCTAAGCACCGTCGTTACCCTGCCATGTGTCCCAGGTGGACCCCAAGTTTCCACGAGGGGGTCACCCTGTGATTGCCCTGTGATTGCCACCTAAGCACTGTCGTTACCCTGCCATGTGCCTCAGGTGGACCCCAAGGCCGAGAGCATCCTGCTGCCCGTGTACGGCGTCATGGTGCCCTTCCACATCACCACCGTCAAGAACGTCACACACGCACAGGACGGGTAAGCACACACGCACAGGACGGGTAAGCACACACACGCACAGGACGGGCAAGCACACACACGCACAGGACGGGTAAGCACACACACGCACAGGACGGGTAAGCACACACACGAACAGGACGGGTAAGCACACAACCGCACCTTACATGTATGCTATGCAAACTATGTAATAAAAAACAAAAGAAACAGCTTCAGCGCTAGCTATTCAACGATCTCAGATTGACCTGAAAGCAGTGGTCACCTGTCTGTTAAGACGGGTAAGGCATGCGAAGCCTCTCATATTCCGAAGATACACTTTTTCTCGTCCTTCCCACAGCCCGCCCTGGTTAAGGCTTTACTCCGCCGCCGACCAGAATCCAAGGCAACCCAACTACTCCTTGCCGCAACCAGCCCAGCTGGTTATGATAGGGTTGGTCATTGACCCATCTGCAAGCATGGATGTGTCAGCTACATGTGCTTCCTTAACACGTCTGGTTGGTCATCCTGTGCGCAGGTCTCACGCCCAGATACGAGTGACGTTCAACTTTGGCGGCAACTACGAGCCCTACACGCGGTTTGCTGAGCAGTGCGTGTTTCTCAAGGAGCTGTCTTTCCGCAGTGCTGACGTGCGTCATGCCGCGAGGGTCGTGCAAGAAATAAAGGTGAGGCTTTAGGTAGAACTAGGTTGTGCAGGAAGTGGTGCTAAGGGGGTCGTGCAGGCCAGTGAGAGCACAGGAGGACTCGGAAGAACGTGGGGTGGCTGGCCTGCATCTATGGCACAAGTCCTGTCTGTACATTTGCAAATGTGCTCAAAGCATTGCATTGATCATAACCGGTGGCAACAGGTGTTAGCAGTTCGGCCTACAGTGATGCTGTTGATTGCTGCTTCTTTCCCATCGCCTTGATCTTCAATCGCCATCACCTGTCGTGATCTGCCTGCACACATGACAATCGTATTTTCCTCTCTCCTCCACCTTGCATGCATGCATGCATGTGCTGTGTACGTTGAGTATGTGATGTGTCCTGCGATGCACGCAATTCCGTCCCGCATCTGATGCATGCAATTCCGTCCCGCATCTGATGCACGCAATGCTGTCCCACATCTGATGCACGCAATTCCATCCCGCATCTGATGCATGCAATGCCGTCCCGCATCTGATGCACGCAATTCCATCCCGCGTCTGTACGTTTTTTTGATGTGAATGGTCTTGTTCTACAGGTTCTCCGGTCCACAGTGGCCACACGGGATAAAGAACAGGCGGAGCGCGCCACGCTCGTGCAGCAGGAGAAGCTGGTGCAAGGTGAGGGAGCGAAGAGGCAAAGCAAGGACAGGGGTTGCAGGGAGGCAGGCGCGGTGGGCGGGAAAGAGTGGCTTGCCGTGGTTGTTTGCCGCCTTCCTTTGGCCCGTCCGGCCCCGCTCGTCGGGTTTTCTTGCTCAGGGTAGGTTCTGGGCGCCGTAGTTGCTTCCAGCCGATGCCAACTTTTTTGCGCTGCAAGTGGTCAGGACACGCTTTGAAGGGCAATGTGAAGACGCACCCGATGCAACCTACTAAACCATCAGAAAAAAAGCGATTCGCAGGCAAGCGCGTGTACAAGCTGCCTGACCTGTGGATGCAATGATACATGTGTGTATTGGCAATCTCTATATCACTGCTAAACATTGAAACACACACACACACACACACACACACACAACTGCAGGCAAGCGCGTGTACAAGCTGCCTGACCTGTGGATGCGTCCCGCTCTGGGTGGCAAGGGGAGGAAGGTGCCGGGAACGCTGGAAGCACATGCTAACGGATTCAGGTGACCAAACTGCAGTGGCAGACAGGCCTGCCGCCTTGTCAGTTGCTTTCCCAAGCGCCGAGCTATCGCATCCCAGGATACGGAAAGGAACTGTCGCAGCTGCAGCAGTGTAGGCAAAGCTGCCAGGTGCTGGTGATAATGATGTCATCCGAATCCAGAGGATGCTCTGAAGCTCATAAAAACAATTCAAGCATTGAATCATTTGACAATGTTGTCTTTGAGTTTCAACGGGGAAAAACTGAAGCCTGTTGTGTGTTCCTCATGCCTGTTAGCCAAGCTCCTCGGTATGCTGATGTCGTCACACTACTGTTGCCTATGTTCCTGCACCTGTAGGTACGTCAACCCGCGCCATCCCAACGAGCCGGTGCACGTCATGTACCGCAACATCAGGCACGCATTCTTCCAGGTGGGGACAGCATCACACCACCACCATCATACCATCACTATCATCATCATGGGGCAGCAGCAGCAGTGAACGTGTGGAATAAAGGGCTGCAGTGTATTGTCTCGTGGGCGTGTCTGGTCACTGGCACAAGACCAGTCAGGGCAGGCCATCAGCAACCAATCATCACCTTCACCTTCCATGCTTGCGCTCACACAGCCCTCCATTCCCTGACACAATGCCCTGCCTTTGCCTGTCATGTCCTGCAGCCCGCTGAGAACGAGATGATTACCATCCTTCACTTCCACCTGACCAACCCCATCATGTTGGGCAACAAGAAGACAAAGGATGTGCAGTTTTACGCAGAGGTGCGTTTACACCAGTTTGATTTCTCATCATTGCTTTGCATCCTAGCTCCATCCCATTGTTAGAAGTTGTTCTCAGCGACCTGCAACCATTTTTGGGGCATACTTCGGTTTCTGTTTCCGTTTCTGTAGGTTATGGATGTTGTCCAGACCTTGGACGGCGGTCGTCGCAACATGTACGACCCCGATGAGATCGAGGAGGAGCAGCGGGAGAGGGACCGGCGCAACAAGATCAATGCCGAGTTCCAGGGATTCGTCAAGAGAGTGCAGGTCAGTGCAAAAGCATTTTCTGTCTTTCTTTGCGTCAGGGAAGCCATCATGAGACAATGAATGCAATGGACACCACTCTGAAATTTTGAAATGCCCTCGTGTTCAATATGAAGCCACACGTTTTCCCGTTGCCGTACTTACGATTTCAGAATCCACCGGTGTTGTCGTAGCATCGGTGCAGCGATGAAAATAATGCAGTGCGATAAATGATAATTGGTTCAATTGTGCGGTTTGCTGGTCGGTTTCATGAGCTATGGGGTGGAACAGCGGCCTTTGCCATATTCAATTGTACAGGGTTCAGACTTTGCACGATTGTGACATCAAGTGCAGCAAAAGGTTATGCTGAACCCTGAATACCAACAGTCACCTTGTGTGTTTGCAGGAGTTGTGGGAGAAGGACTACAGTGACCTCCGGTTGGAGTTTGACATTCCGTTCCGCGAGCTAGGGTTTCACGGCGTGCCGCACCGGTCGACGGCCTTCATCCTGCCCACTGTCAACTGCCTGGTGGAGCTATCGGAGATGCCGTTCACGGTCGTCTCCCTGCACGATATAGAGGTAGATACTGATATGAAGAGGTACACATGTTATACTGGTGGATAAAGAGGTAGATGGGGGTGGACAGGGGTATAAAGGTAGTGGGGAGGAGGGGTTAGGTTCCGATACGGAGGAAGAGAGCCGTTGGTGGGGAGGACAGGCGGCAAGTCACAGGATGCTTGGACACACATTGTAGCCTTGTGCTTTGCAGTACTGTTGGAAATGTTCTAGGCATGTAAGCAGGACTTCGCTGTGAGAAGCCAGGGAGGGGTAGCGCGGGGCAGAGTCAGGGCTCTTGCAATGGAGCACGTGTTGGGAATGTCCCTGATCTCCGCTGCAAGCAAGTTTTCCGGTTATGGAATGGGACGACAGCAGCCCTGGGAAGACATCCTGCAAAGTCAGACTCCAGTCCGCTTGGTTGTGCTCTGCAGGTAATCAACCTCGAGCGTGTGGGCTTCAACCTCAAGAACTTTGACATGGCCATCGTGTTCAAGGACTTCTCAAGAGATGTGAGTTGCAGTGGCGCTGCTTGTGTCAGGAACTCAGATACCATTGCACAAACAGCCGCTCTGAAGCAGGCAAAGGGACATTTTCTATCAAGCAGCCCGGAACTGGAGGTGTTCTTGAACAGGATAGCTACGGAGGGTTGAAGCAGTGTACTCGCTTGAACAGTGTGTTCTTTACCACACTGCATTGCTTCTACCAAAACGAAGCTTCGGGGTGCTGTACGGTTCACCATCATCACCATCATCATCATCATCATCATGATCACATGGCTTTTCATACGGTTTTGCAGCCAGACACAATTTCTTTCCAGGAATGACGCGCCTGACAATTGTTAAGCCAAGAAAGCTCAGGGTGCTGTTTACAGGCAACTGTTTGCATCCAGCACGCATGCATATGTTCATGACACTCCTAAACGGTTTCTGACCGTTTCTTCTTACCACAGGTTCTTCGTATCGATGCCATCCCCAGCAAGAGCCTTGACACCATCAAGGACTGGCTCAACAGCGTGAGCATCAAGTACTACGAGAGCAAGCTCAACTTGGCCTGGAAGCCAATCCTCAAGTAGGCGATGCCCTTCACATGTCATAGTGCCAGGATTGCACAACACAGTCTGTTTTGTAGCCTTCCTTACAGCGTCGTACCTTGGTCGTGTTCCCGTTCCCTGGCCCAGGTCTGGTTTTGATTCAGATAATACTATTGGCACTAGCACATCTTCCGGGGGCGTACCAGTGCCAGTAAAGCGCCAGAGCTGAAGCCATGTACTATCATCACAACAACGTTTCTTGTTACTCTCTTGAGCTTGCCACTCAACGCATCTGAATTGTTTGCACTATCCAGGTCGATTCAGGAGGACCCAGAAGGCTTCGTGGAGAATGGAGGCTGGGAGTTCCTCAACATGGATGTGAGTTCGTTTTGACGGTTTCTGTGATCACGTGCTTTGCCTGTTAGCCATCTTGGTGCCATGCGATGTGTATGCTCAAGTGCGGACACCGACATCACCACGTGTGTGCAAGATGCAAATCTCGGCCAGGTCAGAACACAAGCAGTTGCATGTGTGTTGTTATTGCCGTTCGCAGAAGAGTGACAGTGAGGGAGGCGAGGGTGAGAGCGAGCAGAGCGAAGACTACGCCCCGGAAGCCGACGAATCAGACGATGAATCGGACTCGGACTCAGACAGCGATGCCTCAGTTGTGGATAGGTGGGTGCAGCAGCGGTCGACCGGGGTGCCATGACAGCCGGAGGGCACCCGCGACAGAGGTTGGGGTCAGTCCTATAAACAACAGCTAAGTTTTGAAGCGAGTATTGCCTTTTGTGCAATACAAGCCCCAACACTGGCATTGTTGTTGACAAGCCAGGTGTTTACGTACTACGTGTGACAAGCGTGCACATTCCAGGCCTGCAGACCTTGACATTGACTATCAGCCCTATGTGACCTTGGCAGCTGTGCGGTCGTTGTGCTGAAACTGCCTTGTGCGTTTCTGTTTCCGTTTTTTTTCAGTGATGACGAGGACGATGATGACAGTGACGAGGATGAGTTGGATGAGGACGAGGAGGGGAAGAGCTGGGACGAATTGGAGGAGGAGGCAAGGAGGTGAGATACTGTTCCTTTTAAACACATGCCAAGTCATAGAGAAGTCATAGGACAGGCAGGGTGCTGAAAGGCTGGGTGCGAGAAGCCAAAGGGGGAACGTTGGTGGGCGGAACCATGGACTGGTGTCAGGGGCATGTGAAGGTGGGAGCAAGGTGCTGGGCTGGGGGGCAGGCTAAGAAAACGTCGGGTAGTTGACCTGGGAAGCGAGGCCCTGGAAGTAAGCAATAAGTAAGGGTTCAAATCGAGGTGTCCTCTGCCGCACCAGTCCTGCTTCTTACTCGATTCACACACAGCCAACAGTGAGATTGACACGCACTGTGACTTCCCTGTTATTGGCTTGCTGTTACTTGCAGGGATGACAAGTCACGTGCGTTCGAAGAAGATGAGGACGATCGACGCAAACCCGCCAAGCGGAAGGGCGGCAGCGGGGGCGGGGCGGCCCCGGCAGCCAAGCGGCGACGCTAGGAAAACCGCGTTGTACTGCGCGGTCTTGCAGACTTGACAGAGACTTGAAGAGGAACACAGCCGCTTGCCCTGTGCTTCCCACCAGCTTCAACATGCAAGCACTATCCACTCGAGGGTTGTCACTTGCATGACCAAACTGGCAGCAGCTATCAACATTGTGCCTTCCTCCGTGTTGCCAATTTAGTGTACAGTCTGCCCCTTGATAGCTTTCACATGGCGTTTGGAGCGCCAATGCGTTTCGCTATGCTTTTTTCTGTAAGAGCCAACCACGAGAAAAAAAAGTTTGCCGGTTCTGGGAATGTGATTATCAGCCTCAAGCATGCTCTACAACACCACTCAGCTCCTCTAAACACATATGGCATGGCTTGATGATACACGTGCCGTCAGTGTGTTGTATTAGTAGTGTATTGTGTTGATTATGCACGTGTGTTGTGGTGAGTGTGGTAAGCGGCAGTCACAGGAACCAAATGCGAATAATGGCAAGCCAGAGGATGGATACCACTCTATCAACCCCGATCACAAAGACAGCAACTGAAAGCACACCCCCAGTCTGCCAGAGCACAATCCAAGCACAAAGATGGAAAGGTTGTATGTTCATACTTGACGTAGGGAGGGATACTGCCCAGACCTACCCTGAGCAAAAAAGGTGAAAAGGGACGAAAGGACAGAAAATGCCCAGAGGCAGAAAGATTTGACAGACAGGAAAATCAGGCTAGGCAGGAGGACATGAAAAGCACAGAGGCGCAAGGAAGGCCTGCAAAACACAATAAAGCAAAGAGGCGCCAGGCAAGTCATGAAAAGAGGCCAAGGCAGAAGCGTTCGTGGGTACTTCTCATCCCATAACTCTTGCCGGAACCTCAGAAACGGACCTGGAACCGGCTCTGTTGGCGCCTGCGACAAGAGCCACATGAGAGATCCTGATTACATTGTCGGATTGATTGGGAGCCGGTGTGAATCCCCTTTGAAACTCTGCAGTCCAGCCCTCCTGACATAGAGAATGCGGCTACTGAACACTACCTTATGTTCTACCTGTCCAGTTTGACTGGCTGCTTTTGGTCTTTCATTGTGAGTACATCTCTCATTGCATCGCATCATACATTTCAATGCCCAACAGCATCAGACCGTCATGCCAGTGAGTACCAAGAATAAATAAAGGCTAGTAATCAAGGTTGGCCTCATCAACCCCTGCCTGGCGAACTGACGGTAGCAGCAAGCTGATGGAGCCCTTGCTTATTCTGATCCATCACCAGCTGCCATCACAGCACCTCCCGCTCTTGCAACAGATGCACCTAATGAAGAAGCCGCTTGAGCTACATCAGCTGCACCAGCCGGTACTTTTGCACTAGCGGTTTTCCCTGACACCAGCCGTTTCTGCTGCACCAGTAGCACCCATCACAACAGCACCAGACGTTTCTGCTGCTCCAGCAGCACCAGCCACAACAGCACCAGCCGCATCTGCTGCACCGGCAGCACCAGCCAAAACAGCACCAGACGTTTCTGCTGCACCAGTAGCACCAGCCACAACAGCACCAGACGTTTCCGCTGCACCAGCAGCACCAGCCACAACAGCACCAGACGTGTCTGCTGTTGTTCGCTTGGACCAGTCTAGCCTCAGCAGCACAGGCACGTGGTCAGACCCGTAGCAGCTCGCCTCGCTGCCCCCCAACACACACGACTCAACCACCACGCCTGCATCCCACAGCGCACGTGACACCAACCCGTAGTCGAGGCCCATGTACTTGCCGCGGTACCGCCCCACCTGCAAGGCAAGCCATCACTATCAGCACATAAACCGTCATAATTCATCACAACCCACAAAGCACTACACACATGCTGCACATGTATCAAGGTGTTGTCCAAGCAGCATCAGACGGGTCCACAAGACGACGGAACAGCAACACATCAACTGTGAGGATATGGCACTTCCTTGGCCCACACCTTAATGCAACACCTTGCTTCGGACTTCCAAACCGAGCTCTACTCCAGCTGGTTATGCTGCGCACAGATACTGAGATTTTCTTTTTTACCCTGACCTCCTCACCTCGAAGTTTGAGGCCCATCCCCACGTGAGCCGCGTGTCCAGGGGGTGCAGCCTCCGAAAAGTGTCAACTAATTCGCAACCAACCAACAGTAACCGACCAAACCGCTCACGCTCCTGCGGTCAAAAACAACACAAACTTGCAAGCAAGAACAAAGGCAAAGACGAATAGTATTTGAGTTGTACTCAATAGAGGGTGATGAATTCATCGTACATTTCTGCACGCCCTCCTGCCTTTCCCTAGTCATGCCGGTGACAGAGCCACCTAGATATAAATACCTGCTGACGTCAGGCGTATAGTTGTCAACAACAACAACGTGACATGCAAGAGCCAAGACACGAGAACTGGCTCACACCAAATCGTGATCATCACACATTTCTCGCGTGCGTGCTGCCACTCTCGCCTTCCCTTAGTTGGGTTTGTGCAGCCCACGCTATGTGGCCATTGATGTAGGCAAGCCACTGCCACAGCCCATGCAAGCAGCAGGGTTGATTGACTTGCTCCATCAGGGAAGCCGTCAAAGGATGCAGGGTGGGATGTTTATTCCCTGACCTACCCTGAGCAAGAAAGGAGAAGAAAACAAAGAGGAACAAAGGCAAAAAAAAGATCACGTCTGGCCGATGCGCCACTCGCGTTGTACGCTCTATATAAACTAATTACGAAGCCCCGGAGTTGGTTGATACTCTGGGGCATTATTACCGGAGACGGCGGAGGCAAAGACGATACTCTGGGGCTATCACCTCCATCATGACTTGCTCTACACACCCACCCCTCCTTCAAGCCCAGGCCTGTGTGTATGGATCAAGGCGGTCTGTGTCAGGTGCCTGCTAGACAGATCGAAGCGCGTTCCCTTACACTGTGGCTCCACTCATAGCCTCTATGCGTCCTGGTTGCCCCACCATTGCCTATGTACACTACACATCACAACCCACTGACAGTAGACAGTTGACAGCTGACAGTTGACAGTTGGTTTTCCCCTTGTGGCACCACTCACGTCTTCGGTGTACCCCGATTGCCACACAATTTGCCATCAACTTTACATTGTAAAAGTATCCTATGAGTTTGGCCCCACTCACGTCTTCGGTGTACCCCGGCTGCCCGACCATGCCGGGATCAGCCGACCCTACGTTCATGGGCTTCATGGCGTTGGCGAAGAACTCGGGATGCGACACGTCCAGGGGTGTGTGGCACACGTTCAGGTCGCCCACTACCACCACGGGCCGACCTGAAACGGCAAGAAACAGGCCACGTTGACATGCCAACTTTGCAGAGAAAGTGAATCAGCAACACACAGTGAAATAGCAACAGACAGGCTCTCTCTCTCTATCTCTAACTCTCTGCTTTGTAACAGATCACACATGTTCAATAGGCCAGCGTTGTGAAGAGTGACATGTGAGGCTGTCCCACTGATCGTACAGTTTGCACCACAAGGGATATTAAGCACAACAGACAGGCCACGTGCTGCAGTGCTACACACCAAGCAGCCTAAGCGCTTAGCAGCCGTCGTATAAACAGCAAATAGCCTGACAATCAGCAGCCCGCTGGTTTGCTGAGAGCGGCGTGTTAGGCCGTGCGAATGGTTCAGTCTGCACTACAAGGCTTATACAGTTCAAAGCTGATGTGAAATGTTGCGCCTATGTTGCAGCCCAGGTAACAAAGTAATCAGACTGGGAGAGACCTGTATTTTGCTTCTTCAGACCGAGATCAGTCCTGTGTTGATGTAACCAGTACACCAGCAATCAGCTGACTAATAAGCCTGTCTTCTTGTATCTTGTATCTTGTTGTATTGAGCAGTAGAGCAGCAAATGGATCATCCAACTCATCACAACTTAGCAGCATGTGTGTGTGCAGGCCCACATGCAGACCCCACCATAAACCAATCTATGACAGCCCGCAAACCTGCCTGCCAACATCAGTGAACCCTTCAAACGCTTAAAAGGCGTCAACACATGCAATGGACTCCAAGCTTGCTTCAACCAGCTGCTCGTACCTTACCTTTAATTAACCCGTTGGCAGGTCGTTTTGGCCCTGATGCTACTGACTGCCCCCCTGATGCAGATGCAGCCCCGTTGCCAGCCTGCATCACCTGCAACAACAGGGGGTGGAGGGCTACGATTTTGAAGAACTAGCATTCGACATCCGAGCCATCAAATCTAGTTCTCCAAAACGCAGCACAGGCTGGTTGTCAGCCGACCTGCCTGCTAGGGCTTGGTTCTGCTCAACGCTCTGAACATTTGACAAGCTCATGAACCGAATGTATCCCAGGTTGAGAAGTCGGAAGCAAGGCTGCCCCAACCAAACTACTCAGTGTCCTGGACAGACACACCGTATATATATTTATATTTATATGTGTGTGTGTGTGTGTGTGTGTGTGTGTGTGTGTGTGTGTGTGTGTGTGTTTTTACACCAGGGAAGCCGTCAGAGGATACTGACCGGACTATTTTGTCATACATTCAATAAATGAATAGGGGCTTCGCCCTTTCGTCTTGTGACAGCTCGGTGCTTTACACAGCGTACCTCTTGAGCTTTTCAATATGAGTGTGTATTTGATAAATTGATTACATCAGGGGGGCCCACATGCACCGAGGCAAACGCTAGCAAGCCATGCAATGGACTGATGTTGTTCATTGTGAGCACAGATCGCTCTACCCCTTGGCACACGTCACACCCACCTACCTGAATAGTGGTTGCAAACCGCTTGTCCCAGTCGGCCCGCCTCTCCCGTCCCGGGGCCAGCCAAGAGCACTGAGACCATCGGAACATGCAGGACTTCACATGGTGTGTGTCTGGTATTGTAACCGCCAGTAACCGACCACACTGTGGATTCTACAACCGACAGCTGCCTACTGATGCACGTAATCAAGGCCGATGTGGCATGCCCACCCTAAGCCACTCTAGCTAGTCCTAGGCAACAAGCTATGCAGTACAAGTGGTTCTCTTGTGCAGCCTCAGTTATAACAACAATGAATGATGGTGCATGCTGAAGCCGTCCGACAGTCAGCTTAGCATGCTCCCCCAGCCCGCTGCCCCCGGCCCTCTGACAACAGGTGTGCATACGCACATGACCCAGCCAGTGGTTCCTCCTAACAGATGCTCTAAATTCAGTCACCGTTTTTGCCTGAAGTCAGTCAGTATTTCCTTGGAAATCCACATCATGGGCCATTGGGCAAGTTCATGATGCTCGAACACTGGACCCAGCACTCACGTTGGGCGTGTACACGCACACGACCCAGCACTCACGTTGGGCGTGTACACGCACACGACCCAGCACTCACGTTGGGCGTGTACACGCACACGACCCAGCACTCACGTTGGGCGTGTACACGCACACGACCCAGCACTCTGCATACTCGGCCACCACCAGCCGACCCTCGGCCTCCGGATCCTCCCACCCCGCCCGCCCCCTCCCCCGGTACGCCTGCGGCATGTATAGGGACATGTGCATTGACTGGAACATGTGCAAGGTGTGCAAGGTGTGCTGGTATGCCATACTGAGGTAGCATGTGCAGGTGAACTGATATAATTTCAAACGTTGATTGATGCTTTGAGATACTGAAAACCTATTCGGAAAGGGAGTGCAAGAGGCATGTTACCTGCGGATCGCGGGGCGCTCCCAGCTCATTCAGGCTGTAACGGACACTCAGGGGGGTGCACGTGGGAGAAACCGCCAGAGCCGTGCCGCTGTAACCAAAGAAGAAACGAGAAAGAAACGAAAAACACCGGCTGTGCATTGCATAAGGAACGTTGGCTCGGGAACGAAGAAATCATGTGAGCCAAACGCACATGCAGGCATGGGAATCTGGTGCAAGGAAACAAAGCAGTTGTGCAAGTATGGGCGGACGGTGCAGGCATGACAGATAGATAGATAGATAAATAGGTCTCCTGGCCCTTCTTGCGTCCCTTTATCTAGTCTTTGACCTTGTCTTCGGCGGCTCTGTCCTGGTTTGCTTTGGGTTGGCCTGCCTTCCCTGCTTTGTTCCCTGCTTTCGTTTTGCTTTCTTGCTCAGGATAGGCCAGGGCGGTGCCGATCCCGTTCCGTGTCCTCTGACGGCTTCCCTGGTGTAAATACATATGTACATAGATAGACTACAGTGAGAGAGTATAAGATGACTAGGTAGGAATATGTATAGATGGAGGCTGATAACGGCTAGTGTTGCACGCCGTCTGAACCTCAGTACCTTGACGGCCTAAGGCGTCAGCAGCAGCGCCCATGCACAGGCGCAGACAGCGCCCATGCACAGGCGCAGACAGCGCCCATGCACAGGCGCAGACAGCGCCTGCCGCTGTGCAGCAGAGGAAGTCAGACAGAGCAACTGCAGACTCAACTCGTGCCTATTCATCCCAGGCCACTGAGTTGCACCCTGCCTTCAACCCGACCTGACCCTCGGAGTTGTACGCGCCTATCCGCTGAGCCCCACAACCTTTAACCCAACTTATCTCAGTTCAGCCTGGGCTCCTGAAATACATCCTGCTTCAGTCTGCCATATCAGCAGTGTACTCCACACCTGTATCGCTTGCCCCCAGGGTGCATGCCCCAATAAAAGCTCCAGTCCTTGAGGCCTGCTGACCTGAGGCACAGGCATCACATACTGGATGTCACACATGCAGCATCACATGTCACTCACTGGATGTGACACATGCGGCATCACATGTCACTCACTGGATGTCACACATGCGCCATCACATGTCACTCACTGGATGTCACACATGCGGCATCACATGTCACTCACTGGATGTGACACATGCGCCATCACATGTCACTCACTGGATGTCACGCTCTCTCACTCTTGCCACAATACACTTCACACACCGCTGGAGCTGAAGGTCACTCCATCACACTCACTTGAGGGATTTCTGACAACGTCTCAATCCCTCCATCACACTCACTTGAGAGATCTCTCACACTTGCCATTATACTTGATAAATACCACTCTCACACACTCACTTGAGAGATCTCTCACACTGTGCTCGGTCATTTGGGTGTATCCGTGTCTCTTGGAGCAGCAGAGCGTCCATGCCCAGTGCCAGGAAGGAGCGCACGGCAGCATCTGCAGGACAGGCAAAGAAATTCGTACTGAACAAAAACCGTAACATCACAGGTCAGCTTGACACATGAAGTGAACACAACCACAGATGCTTTTCCTTGCCAGTGTTTTCTGCCTTAGTTCTTGCTCGGTGTAGGTCAGGGCAGTGCCCATCCCGTCCCATGTCCTGTATTGGCTTCTCTGAAGTTGACAGATATGTGCCGATGTATGGTACCGGCCCCTGCTACTGCTGCACCCAACAAGGCGCACAGAAGCTGAGCAGAAGTAGTCTTCACGCGGAGACGGCCCATGGATCATCATTGTTCTGCTTGTCATGCTGGAAGTCATGCCATGTGTGTTCTCTTGCCACTCATGTCATGCTAATGTTCACCAGCTGGATGCGGTCGGGCTGCTTGTCCTGGGCTGCTTGCAGCACTGCCTTCCAGCTGTGACACAGCCAGCCAAATTGCTTTACGAACGAGCAGTGCATTGCGAGCCGAGCCAGTTGCCTTCCTTTCTGCCTTATTCGTTTCTGCCTTTAGGCCTATTTCTGCCTTTGTTCCTGCCTTTCTTCCCCTTTCTTGCTCAGGGTAGGTCAGGGCGGTACACATCCCGACCCATGCCCTTTGACGGCTAACAAACCAATCAAACCCGCATGTGCCTCTGTCGTTGGTTCCCACCAGTACCATCAGGTACAATGGCACATCCGCGTGCTTGTTGCAATTCACCGCCATCGACTTCCAGTAGCAAGGCAGGCACGACCCAAGTTAGGCACCTCATCAAGGCACGCCATCTAGGCCCCAGGCAGTCATCAGGCCTCACGTCCAAATCCTGATAAAACAGGCACGAAGGTACGCCCTCGGCCACCCATCCAGACTAAAGGCATGCAGACCCATCAAGACTACAAGCATACCATCTAGGCACTTCATTCAGCACACCCCAAGGTACTCACCCAACTCCTTTCTTTCCGCCCTCAGCCTCAGCGAATTGCAGTTCCAGGACAGGCAACATGAAGGCGGGCGAGAGGCCTGGCCATCACCAGTCCTAGCTTTCTTGGCCACGGGGATGAGAAACTTGTCCATGCAAGAACGAGTGCTCCCTCGGGCAAACAATCCTGAATGACCGTGAAAACGATCAGAGACGCCTGATGCTCTTGCTGTTCTTGTAGCTACTGTGATACTGGGCAGGGGCTGGAAGAGAGCTGGCATGCTCTTACCTCATTTCTTGCCATGTGACGAAGAAACCGTTTCATCTCCCGGCCTTGGAAGCAGTCAAACGCACTGTGCTGCGTGCATTCATGGCCGCAACAACGGCCCGAAATAAAACCTCCGTGACACAAGTTACGGCGAAGTTGTCGGCTTGTCCAAGGAGGCCTTCGGTGTGGCAGGTGGGAAACAGCGCTCTGTTTGAAGGGCCCGATCTTTACAAAGTTGGATGGATGGCTTCTAGCGTACTACTCCAAACTAGCTTGCTTGCCCAATTAGTTCGCGTGGCTTTGACTGCACGTTTGACCACATCTACACGAGCCACGCCACGCCAATATATCTATGGCTGACTGGGTGGAGCTCTTTGACACCTTCGGGATGCTTCAACAAGCTGGTTTTCGGTTTGGTCAACGCAAAGTAGCAAAACGGCATTTGAACATACTCGCAACATGAGGATGATTGCCCTATTTGCACTTGAGCGGCAAGTCAGCACCACTGGCTAGCATCTGGGTCGCTTACCCACACAACCTGGTTCACTGACTGTGCTGGGTTTGGTAAAGTACGGCATTGCCTGTTCATGCTCGTATGACCAGTTGGCATTGAGTGCACGAAGTATGACAGCTCAGGCACGAGTGTGTGATTCTGGGCACTGCATTCATCTCCTTGCCAACATGCCACTGCATATCTGTTTACCTTGTGACGTTGTGTGTGAGCTGTGTTCCACTGGGTGTGCCAGCAAGCAATGCACGAGATGTCATTGCTCGGGCTGTGGTGGCGTTTGGACGGACTGCCCATTCAGAGGGTTCCGGGAGTTGGCCAAAACGTCCGGGTCCCGGACGAGATGAAGTTCCCTGACATTGGAATCAGTGTTAGAAACGTAAGTTAGGAGTGATCACTAGGAACACGCGGATTAGATTTTTGGATCACATGCTATACTTGGCACTGGACATTGCAACCTGGCAGTGTGCAAAGCTTTGTTCAAACAGGATAAGGATACCAGTTGGCATCATTTGCTTGCTTACTTTTGCAGTGGTTTTGCTTTGAGTTGCAAGGTACTTCAGAGCAAGGTGCGCTTGAGGCAAAGTAGCCATGACTTGCAGTAGCGACAAGCAGGCACGGCAGGATTCCTTGTGCTGACCGTGTTTGCTTGCGTTGCAATGCTGCGTTGCAATCCCGTTCCGTGTCCTCTGACGGCTTTCCTGGTGTAAATACATATATATATGCTGTGGGCTATGGTGGAGTGGTGGATGATGAGGTCCACCTGTTGTTTCAGTGTCGCGCAACTCTGCCAACCAGGCCTGATGCTCAATTCAAGTGCGTGTTTAATACTCTGCCTACCCAAGATATCCAATAGCTGACGAGCTGTCCATATGTTTTGACAGTCGTCAACCACACTCACGAACACACTGTATAATTGCAGTTGATATGCAGAGTCGTGCTTCTGGCGCATCTAATGCCGAGCAGCCACAGGCTGGAGGCCAACCCCTGATGCAATGTGATGCAACTGGGCATGCAACTGCATTGTTTGCCTATCGTGTAAAGCCTCAGTTGTAGTGTGCAGGTTTCAGAGAATAGCATCAGATCCCAAGTGGGGTCCCTTTCCCAAGTGCACAGAACCAAGTGAGCCGTCATGAACATGCATGCAACTTTGCAACCAGATACTGCTTGCTTGATGCGAGTGCACAACATGAGCCCCAGGCACAGCACCACAGTGATAGAGCTGCATGACTTCAGCTGCTAGGCAGAGCTGGCATACCGAGCACACATGCCGAAGACGCTCATATGCCGCTCATTCCCTGGTGTAAACACACACATATATAATATATATATATATATATATATATATATATATGCCGTATCACCTGGCCCTAAAATGGTCAACAGGCAGCACGCATGTATGAAACAGCATTTGGCAACAACTTTGCAGCAGCAACATAGCAAGACAAAGATGTTTGCCAGTTCTGGGACATTTCTTGCGTCCTTCACTGAAACCAGTGGTAGTGCTCCTCTGTTGTGTCTGATGTGTCTGTGTGTGCGTGTAAACGAGTTGATTTGGCCTGGGCTGAGTGATCACCTGGCCTGGGCTGAATGTCACCCTTTGTGGTATCACCCTTTTTTTGCCAGCCTTACCGCATAGGCCATACCACGTATTTGGGCGGCGCAGGTCCTAAGGCTGAGTCGTACAGTATGTATCAATGAAGTGCCCACTCCACCCAAAAAGCTACAAACGACCAGCAAGGTACTTAGCGTAAAAGCTGAGGGGGGTTGGCCATGCTTTACAACTAGAACTGGCAAACTTTTTTTCCCCTTGCCCCATCATTCAGCACGCATGCAAGCATGAAAAGTAGTCGTGTGGGCATATTGACACGTTAGAAGCACCTGTCTGCCTGCAATCATAAAGAAACGCCCTGAAATGCAAGTCTGCCATCAGAACCCTGGCATCAGGTCCGGTCTGGCAAGTCATTTGTAACCAAATTTGCTCAACTGACCAAAGAATGCCGTGCGCAAGGGCGTGGCGACCCTTAAGTCAGGAAGTAAACCCTTTTATAACGGGTTAATGAGACCATATGTGTTCAGGCCCTATGCCAGGCAACGCCCGCGTGTAAATACATACATATATATATCAGCGCCCTTATTATATCCCCACGCCCTTGCAGGCAGGCAGCCTCGCCTCTTGCATGGCTTGCTCTCGGTGCATGTGGGTCCCCCTGATGTAATCAATATGCATATAGGCAGGCAGAGGCATAGAGCAAACAGCCAAGCCCAACAGCAGTCCAATGTCGTTGGCAAACACACAGGCTGCATTCAGTCCACAAGGGCACGTGGCTGACCATGTCACAGGCATTAGCTAACTCAAGCTCAAACTGCAGCCTTCGAACTGAACAGTCCTAGCACTTGGCACGTGGCGCCTTGCTCCTTGGCCCAAGCTCTTAGTGCTACCCTAAGCGGCTCTGCCGCCCCCAATTGGGCTCCCGCTTGAGCCCCTTGGCGCTGCTCACACGTGCCCTCAGAACTACAGCTGCTATTCAACACACTATCCTGCCCCTCATTTTCATCTTCTTCGTTCTCAGAAGGCCCGGCCTGTGCACTTGTGCCTGCACTCGGCAGGCGGGTAATCAAGAGCAGACATGACCGGCCAAAAAGCACCCTTGCAGCCCACAGAACCGGCCGGGGCAGTGGAAAACCATCTAGCAAACCCCGTGACTCAGCAGATGTGGCTGCACTGCATGTGGCCGGCTGTGAAGGTGGGCACATGGCAACACTGCTTACAGGCTCTGATTGGGGCTGCGGCTGGTCTGGCGCCAGTGTGGCTTGTTGCGAGCCTTGATCGGTGGCAGTTGCTTCCGTTTCTGCTGCAGCGCGTGCAGCACATGCCACCAATCCTGCATGGTAAGCTGACCCAGACGTTGGCAGTTTTAGCGCAAGGCAGCGCGCCACACCACTGCCTAACAGCATACCAGATAGGATACACAACGGCATAGAACCCAGCTTCAAGCCAGGGCCTGGGGGACAGGAGCACGGCGGTGCTTGCACATTTCCACTGCCACGTGTGCAGTTGGTTGACAGTTGTGTGTCGGTTAGCTGCCCATGCCGCAGCATGCCCTGGGTTGTGTTTGGTTGTGTTTGGTTAGTCTCTTGCTGAAACGTTGACGCTGACGTTGGCTCTGATGCTGAACCAGTGGCGTTGACATGGTGAAACGTTGGCTCTGATGCTTTGGACACAGCAGTAGCCATGCCAGTGGCTTGGTAGGCGGGTCCACCCCAGGGCGGGTCAAGCATCACACAATCCACAGGCTGAAAGTGTGACCACAGTGCAGTGAAGTCACCACAGAGCACTTGTACAACAGCTGTTGCCACCATATCGCTGCCCAACGGGACGTTTGCACCTGATTCAGCATCCACGACTGAAGCTGTACTAGTCGCAATCGACCCCTGACCTCCTGCTGTTTGGCTGCTAGGCTGAATTCCGGAGCCCGGTTGGTTGGGTGCATCGCCCACAGGCCCTGCCTCTAGCCCTGCCAAAGTCAAAGCTGCACCAATTGCCACTGGCGCCTGCCGTTCCACAGTTGCTTTTGCCTCGCTCCCATTTTCACTGGCTGCAATGCCCTGCCTGTCTACAGCTGCAGAAAAACCCTGCTGCAGTGGTGCATGGAGCACAGCCGATGTTCCGTTGCTGTTGTTGCTGTTGTTGTTGTTGCTGTTGGTGGTGTTGTTTACATGGCCTTCAGTCCGGGGAGGACTGCTCAGCGGGGTAAGGAAAACTGCAGGGAAGCTACTGGTCAATGCTTTTGATGGCCCCTGGAAAGGCGGTGGAACTAGCCCCAGTAGCCTCAGATTATGCAGCAAATCAGCCGCCCGCTCCTCAACCAACTCAACCGCCGTCACATGGCTGTCCCCACCCAGAGCACGTGCCAGTGCTATAGTGTTACCGCCGGCACATGCAGTACCATCAATCACTGCCAACCCACCACCCGCCATCGCTCCTGCTTTTACCTCCACTGCGCCATCCCACACACTGGCTGCAACTGGCAGGGCGGTATGCGATGCCACCGTGGTGCTATCATGAGGAAACGTACGGAGCGAGAACTGTTTCTGAGAAAACGTCTGAAGTGACCTCGCCACACACACTATGGCTCCAGCCATGGCTGCTGCTGTGGCTGCATCGGTTACTGAGTAAGCAGCCGTGGGGTCCAGGCGTAGACGGGACCTGACAGCGGCACTGGGTACGTCAGCGAACAGTGCATCCTTCCGGCCGCAGGACGGGGACAGACTCAGTGTGAAGCTGTGGCTGTTGCTGCTGCTACTATTGTTGCCAATCTGCAGGGACAGCAGGCAAGCAGTTGCTGTGGTTGTTGTTGTTGTTACATAGCCATGCAGGCATCCTGAGCACGTACACACGTACTGTCACTGCATGGCACTGCCAGAGGCGAGCCTGGGTGAATCTGCGCGGCAGGCCCCTGGCATTTCGTTCTGATCCAGCTATGCGCAACTAACCAACAGGAAGCTGAGCACGTATCCGGCTGCCAGGCAACACAACGGCTCTGCACGCTTGCAGGCTGCCTTTCAGCTGCCTTTCAGCTGCAAGTGTATGGAGCATGAGAGACCACTAGCAGGTACTCCTATCACTTTGCCGGGTCGCACCCCTCAGTTGCAAACCCTACCACCCCGTTCCTTACCATCAGCTCTGTGCCGTCCACTTCACTCAGCAGTCTGAACCCTAACCCAATCCTTTTCTTGATCTAACTCTTGCCTAAACAGCAACCCTCACCATCAGCTCTGTAGCGTTCAGCTCAGTAAGCAGCCTCCTCGCCACGTCAGCACTGGCAGTTACTCTGCCCCACCCATGTGTACCACCACCCTGAGCCCTGGGCACACGCACTGCAATCATGAGACACAGACGCCAGAAGAGGTGTCACAACGGACATCACATGATACAAAGACAGCACGCAGTGCGTTTTTTTTTGTTATTTTTATTTATTTTTTTGCTAGCAAATGCTCAATGACCGGAATGTGCTCGGGTTGGTTGCACTTGATTCTGTTTGAAGTGGAATGTCCATTGCATGGCCCTGCGGTAGAAAACCAGCTTTAACATGCTCCGACCTCTCAATCGTGCCGTGTCTACCGGGTACACACCTTGCTTGCACGCATGTGCCTCGCCTGCGCTGCTACGTCCTAAAACCACATTCCACATGCAGATGCCTCCAGCCCCCTGACCACACTCACATTCCACATGCAGATGCCTCCAGCCCCG
>QAXH01006729.1:23226-39154 GCA_004335635.1 Chloromonas sp. AAM2 | reverse complement strand
GCGGTAAGAGCCCCAAGTGAGAGCGGTGAGAGCCCTGCGGAGACAAACGTGAGACAGATAGACAGGTCATTGCGTTGGAAGAACAGGTTGCGTTGGAAGAACAGGTCATTGCGTTGGAAGAACAGGTCATTGCGAAATGAGCTGGCAGAAATGGGCTGCGACGGCGCGAGCTATGCGACAACGCTATTGCGACCCGCAACTTACCGTTGCCCACTCCTGGAAGCGTAGACCGCCGGGCAAAGAGGAAAAAGCAGCGAAGGGACAGGGACATAAATACCACCAAAGTGACAGGTCACAGGGGAGCGTTACAGTGGTCACTCTGTTGGGCCCGCATCGATTTGACAGGCGTTTGACAGGTCTATCGTGTCTAGTCGCACTCGCTAATCGTGTCTAGTCGCACTTGCACTGCTCAAGGCTAGATCAGCGAGTTTTCATGGATTGTGTTCGTAGCTTTATGGTCGGATCGAGAACAGCAGAGCTCGTCACCGTCTGACTCTGGCAACTGTGGAGCAAACCTCGCAAATCACAATCTGTACTGCTGCTCAGCTACTACCTGTCAGACTGGTCAGGTTGTCGCTTGACTTGCCTGTCACCAGCCTGAAGCCTTGTGGTGCGTTAAGCCTTGACTGGCCACCTAAAACATCAAAGTAGATATCACAAGGGTTTCTCTAGCGCCTATCGTGTTTTCGAAAGAGATCATGCCCAGTTACCATGTCCAGGCATAACAAGCGTCTGGTGTGAAACATAATTCGCTTGCACAAGCTCAAGGAATGCCTATGTATGTGACAGGCACTTGGGGCGCGAAACAAGCACCTGGATTTGAGGCAGAAAAGTGGAGGCAGGAAGCGGGGCCATGTACAAAGAAAAGGTGAGGGGGGAAGGATGAAGGGGAAAAGAAGGCAGTTCGAGGCATGACAAGCAGCCACTTCAGAGGGCAGTTCGAAAAGTGTATCCAAGGGAAAGTCACGTCAGTGAATGGTGTGGCGGAGATTGGCAACTGATTCCAAATCTGCATCAGTGTGCGTGCCAATCCGTACACCATACAATGCGCCCAAAACGGTTTGTTGACCTGGTTTAGTAAGAATTTGCTAGCTGCAAACTGAATTAGGTAACGTGGCTGCCTGATGTTGCCTAGTCTGACATACAAACGTGACGATAATAGCGTGTACCAAGTAGACCACAACACAGGCCCACCTGATGGACCATGCAAGTGCACAACCAGTACGTGTCAACGTACGTAAGAAAAGCCAATGTGCTGAAGTTGTGCGCACTTGAAGTGCACCCTTAAGCTGTTGTTAATCAGCTGCTTTTAGACCTGTAATCCCTCAATTACTAGCTGAAAGCCGTCATATCCGCTGGACCAAAAACGGTTTCATCTACTGTCCACTGAAAATTGGCTGACTCGAACCAGTCCGTGGGTTTATGCTGTCGTGTGAGCAGGACTTCTATCTGCTGTCCACTGGGGGTGTTGGCATGTCAAGCACTAGATGCACCGGTTGGGTCAGAAAAAGCTGAGAGTTTTGGTTGTTGTTGTGTGCACTTTCAACGCTACCACTTACTGGCATTCCAGTACTATCCCGGCTAGTGCCCTGGCCTCGAGTAACCACACCCCCTGGAGTCACACTTTCACCAAAGCCACGTGCCATGGTGTCCGTTTCTGAGTCCGTTTCTGATGCCACGTGCACAGTCAAGGCGGATTGTGGTTGTGCATGTGCCTGAGGTGGTGAGGTCGGTGAGCGGAACCGTCGTGATGTTGAAGGGCCGGGGGTATGGAATCTGTGCATCATTGCGCGCTGATGCCGCTCCCACCGCTCCAGCCTTGCCATGTGTAGTCGATGGACACGGCGCGCTTCCTGCATGCATACATGCATGTGGAGGATGCTTATGCATGGGCTTGAGGAATAATCGAGGACAGGTGCAGCCGCTTGACATGATGCGCTTCCCGCATGGGGTGTCGCACAGAGGCACAAAGTGAGCGGGCACAGGCGTGCCCCACACCCAGGTCACGTGTGCAGCAGACCAAGGAGACATGTTCCCCACACAAGAGTCGCTGCCCAGTAATGCTCTAGCCTGAAGCCACACAAACAGGACAAAACGGATGCATTGTGCTTGTCCGTTGTTCACCGTGCGTGCTAGCCCCTCCTACCTGCACAGCCCTGACTTGTCTATCATCGCGCCAGCGCCGGTAAATAGCCAGGCCAAAGCGCAGCATGAGGTACCCGGGGATGATCACAATTAGCACCCGCCACAAAACGCCCTGCGAAAAGTGTAGTCCAGGCTGTGGGTTGCATTAAGAATGGACAGACATGCAGCAACTTTTACAAAGAGATGCGCTTGACGAGTAGGATACATAGAGCAAGTTTGGGTGCTGGGCCCCTGAGTGGCTGATCGTTGTACTGCTAGGTCACTGTGCAGATGTTAATGTATATGGTTGGTTGTGGCTAGCCGACAATGCATGAGTGATGGTTTAGTGGTGAAATGCATGCATCTCCAGCTGACCATGCCTCACCGTCCAATCTTCAGCCAGTGAGGGTGCAATGGAGGAGAACACGGTGATGTAGACGATGACCGCTAAGAGAATCAGAAGCACGAGCACGTGACACCTGTAAGGCCATGACGTGAAACATGAACTCAAGCCACGAGGCTCAACATACAAGATGTACGCTTGCAAACTAGGTTGAAGCAGCACATGCCAGGTTGCATTGGTCTGCATGGATAAATATACGCATATTGTAAACTGTCTAAGGTCGTCTCATAAAAAGTTTTGATTAGAACAGCCTGGCCTGCATGGTCCCCATATGCAGCATGCCTCACACTCACTTAATCTATGCCACTCTTGCCTGCTCCCGCTTTGCACCAGTTTGCATAAAGTGTTGTCACCAGTTTGCATAAAACCCTCCCTACCAGTTCCATTCCCATATGCAACGTGGCTAACTCTCACATGACGTTCTGCCATGATATGAAGCGCGTGTCGACCGCATCAGTCCCTCCTGGCTGAATGGACTCTTGGCCACCACCGTACACTCGAGTGCTGCCTTCCCTGTAAAGTGAACAGCAGCGTGGGACGCACGTGCTGGAGATGGTGAGTGTGTGACACGAATATGCACATCATGACCGTCAAAAGACGTTGGACAGCAGCAGAATGCAGATGACAGGCTTGAATTCGTGAGAGTTCGCCTTTTCTGGTAGATGCACGGAATTTACTGTGCATAGCCTCACCCAGGGGTCGCGTCCAACTTGGCCTTTATATGGCTAAAGTATGGCTCTTTGTACTGCTGCTTGCAGAGCTCGCACTCCAGCAAGCGCTTCTCTAGCGCCCACTGTGTCTGCATGGGGAGCAATGTCACGGGGAAAACTGCATGTTGAACAGGCTTGGTCATGCTTGGCAATTATCAGTTGATGGTGCAGCTGTGCATGGACTCTGGCAATCACGCACGTCTCTGCTGTGGCAGGCGCACATGCTTTGGGAGATGCATGCATGTGAATGGCTGTGGCGCATGGCCACGGTTGCTGATCATGGCATGGTTCTGGATGTCTACGTGTGCATGGCTGCAGTCTTAAAACTGTATCCCCACCTACCAGACAAGCGAGGTGAGCCTTGTACATCGTTCCACTGCACTGACATGGATGAACCAAATCGTCCGCGAAATCTGATTGGAGGCATATCCGGCACTCGTCTGCGTCATGCAGGCCGCTCCCTTGCCGGGAATGTGGCCAAGGTCCTTCATATCCAGCGCCATGCCCTGCTTCGGCTGGCTGCAGCCCTTGCCCTTTGACGCTTTCCTGGTTGCCGGGTAGCTGCGCAGGTTTAATTGGCATGTCAGCTTCCGGACGGCTAGGTTTTTCCGAGAGCCCTGATGCATGGGGCTCTTGCGCAAGCTGAGCTAGAGGTGCAGACGCAGCAGGCACGTCATCGGCAATCAAACACGCAGCACCTGGCTGGGGCTGTACGTGACCTGCTTCCATACAACTCTTGACACGACCTGCCAGAGACCGGTTTATAACTGTGTCAAGCGTCTGATGATTGATGAGATGACTATCATATGGCAAGAGCCAACGCCACTTGGAAGGAATCATGAACGCAAAGGTGCCCGTGCAGGAAGGCAACCACGTCATAACGGTGGAGAACGGTCCGACGTCATCCATCACTGAGGCCTGCCAACTGGTTGCCAGTTGACTACCTGGTTATACTGAAAAGTCTGCCTGCTCCATGCACGGCCCTCTTCGCATCGGTCTGACTTTGCGCGTCTGCCGGTCGTGTTCTGCCGGGTCCTTCACATCTTGTGCAGCTTAAACCTGCAGTATGGCAAGGCATGAACACAAGACATGAACACAGCAAGCCAGCCTGCGTCATACAAAATACGGTGCAACTGGTTGTTGGCAACTGGACATCAGCCTAACTGGGCAACGAAGCAAAACACTCCCACGACATTGGCCAGGAAGAGAGAAGCAAGTACCCATGCCTGACTGACCATCCGAGCGTCATGCTCCCTGTGCACTTGATGCCCCAAGACCACGCCAAAAGTGTGCCTCACATTGATTCTGTCTTGTATATGCCCACACTTTCCGCGGCCTTTTCATCGTACTCCGTCCACTCCCCCTCTGATAGATCCACATCGTCCCATTTGGTAGAGCTGTTGGCAGCTTCAACCACCCAATCGCCCTGACCAGACACAGCAACAAAGCATGTCAGAATGGATGCCACACTGTATGTTGCAAGCATGCATGAATGGATGATTTGGACGGTATCCAGCCTGGTACCTTGCATGGCTAGCTATCGTTTGCGCTCGTTGCAGGTGAGCCCCCCTAATGTAATTTCTACATATGCAAATGGCAGTTGCCACCAGAATGGACTGGAACAGGAGGCGGCAAGTGGCACGTGTTGTACCTAGAATGAGATTGGATGGTGACACGTTATTGTAGCAACGACTGGCTGTATGGTGTGTCTGGTATGAATGGTGTCGTGCATGTGTGACGACTTGCTGCATTGCAAGTGCCAAGTGGTGTGCCCCTTACCTCAAAATGATACCCAACGGGTTCTAGGCCTCTGCATTCAAACGCCGCTATCGGTACAAACGTACGCTTTTCAGCATCAGCAGCTGCAAACACAAGTGACAACGCCAGGCAGGATGCACGTGCATCCCGTACTCTATCTTGGTTGGAGCTGTTCACAGCAAAGGGTGCAGGGGTGATCGGTGGGCCGCAGTGCAGCGAGAGCACCACTGCAGACTGTGCAGTAGTACCTTGAACGCGTGCAAACAGGCAGATGAATATGGCTGATGATACCGAACGGCAGTGCCCGACCACTCGCATACTTTGCACGGAGCTACAGCCTTTTACAGAGGAAGCAAGGGTGGTGTACCGCGGGGCGTGTGCAAGAGACTACACATCAAAGGATGCCATATAATGGAACTGTGTGATGGATAATCATAATGCCAGGTAATGATACTGCGTCCGACACTGCATGTGCATCTGCATGCCAGCGCTTTGAACACACAGGCCAGGCCTGTACCCGTGCATGTGATGGTCACACCTGTGAAGGCACGAGTCACTCCTTTGAGATCCAGGATGTTCACGAACGCTTCCTTCTTGCTGCCCTGCGGCCACCACATTCTTCGAATGATATATGTAGCCAAACTGATAGATTGCAGTCTGACATATCCTTCTTGCTGCCCTGCGGCCACTACATTCAGTGTATGATACATGTAGCAGTACTGATAGATTGCAGTCTATTACATATCCTTTTTGCGGCCCTGCGGCCAGCACATTCCTTAGATGATACATGTAGCAGTACTGATAGATTGCAGTCTATGACATATCCTTCTTGCCCATTCATGCACAGGGCCTCCTGATGCAATCTATTCATATGCATAAACATATGTGTATGTGAAGATGCATTCGTAGTCGATGAGAACCGGGTTGAAGGGTTGTCTACTCCAGCTGGGCTCACTTAGGCTCAGTGCTGGTGGCTTGAGCCCATCAACTCTTTGGATTACTCAATCGGAGGCCGTCAGTACGCAGTTGAACAGAACCCCCACCGTACACAGGTTGAGAAGTTTGAAAAGGGCATGAGCTTCAGCTGCAGCTCCGAAAGCTCACGCTCTAACCTTGTGAAAATGATGCTGTGATGCCGCCGCTGCTGCTGCTGCTGCTGCTGCTGCGAATGATAGAGGGGCCAGTTGTACACAACACACACGTCATTACCTTATCGAATTTCATCACGAAATTTGCAGTCCCCTTGCTGCCGCTGAGCTCCACTTCATCTGCCGCGCTCACATGCACCCCCTGACGGACCTCAGCACTGCCGCCCTCCTGAACCTGAGACAAGATAGCGACAAGGCTTGTCATGCAGCCAACAAGACAAGCGCCACACTACCCGCATGCAACCAACAGACTCGTGCTAATGGCTGGTCAGTGCGGGGCTGGCAGGCCATGGCTGACTGGTAGTTGAGAGCCGATTAGCTACTATGCTGGAAGCTTGGAAATCCAGGCATTTACTTGTGAGAGCATGCAGCTATTGGTGAGGCCATGCAGACAGGATGCGATTGCATGAAGGAACAATACTGTTCTGGGCTGCTCGAGTGGGCACCCCTTATGTGACTGGCTTCTGGCCCGGTGTGCATGGCCGGGCTTGCCACTCACATCTATGCAGAAGCTTGCTCCTCCTGCAGCCATTCAAGAATCAAGGGCTTGATGTTAAGGCTATCATCCGCTAGGCAATCAGGGTGACATGAGCCGTTCTCAGGTACCTTTAATGCTCAGACTGGCCACCGCTTCGAGCTCCGCACGCACACAGAGGAGAAACACCTGCGGAGCGTTTGTTGCGCCGTGTTAAGGTTGGTGCAGACGCAGGCGTGCCTCACAGCCGCACGATAACGACGCATACCGGCATAATGCTGTTCGCGGGAAGAGATAAGCTTGCAGGGCGCACGTAGCTGACACGTTGTGTGTATACGACGTCTAGGAGCCTATGATGCCGCGTGGGATGGGATGCGTTACTAAGTCAAACGTTGATTTTTGTAAAACTTCAAAGACTCGGACGGTTCGGAGTATTGATTACAGTTCATTACCACCGTGGTTTTGGTTGGTAACTGTATGATGACGGTGCACTCCAAAACCCGTCTGATGCCTACACTCACACATCTGTCTCACTTACCAAGTCAACGCCTACACGTGTGATATGTTTGCCATGTGGCCCACGTATATTTGTCTCTTTGCCATGCAATCTCTCTCGGTCATCACTTCAAATAACGCCAGACAGCCCACGCACATGCCAAGGAAGTTGTCTACTTGTCGCCATGTGGTGGCAGTGACAGTCAGTCCATGTCAATTCATGGGCGTCCTACAGTTCATCTACAGGTCAATTGCTCCAATCTTGACCACTAGCTGAACGGTTTTCAAGTCGGTTGCAGGTCGTCATGCGTGCCCTCAAGTTAGCATGCCCTTGACAGCCCCTGGCTTGTAGGGCTCGCCGATCTTGCGTGCGGTGCCTATTGTGGCTATTAGGTCTCGGGCGTGGGACACACCGCTCACCTGAAGACAGCAAGAAGTTGTTGCATATGTGCACAAATGCATATTCAAGACAGAGGGAGAGAATTAGAGAGTGAGGCACAAAATACAAGATTCAGCTGACAAGATCCACTTGCATCGCGTAAGCGGTGACTTACACTTTTGACATAGCCTGAAAGAGTGCAAACCTTGGGCCCTGGTCAACACGGCCATCCCAACACCTGGCTGATCCCGTGACCTGTTTCCCCTGAGTGTAAGCCTTACCATGCTGCCATCTGGGTGTAGTACGTAGTTTGATGCATGTCCCGCTGTGGTCGAGTAGTGCTCCATGGCTGCCTCCTCTGCTCCACAGACGGACTTATCAGTGCAGTGGCAGCGGTGACGCACCTACACACACAAGGGTGCGACAAGCTATCAAAACGTGAGCTGCTAGTACCATAGGTTTGGCACACACATAACCAGTCCCAGTCATGAGGGGCGGCAGGCACCATCACTGGCCCTTCTGTCATCCTGCTGCTGCAGACTTGTTGCTACCCGTCTGCTGCTGACACTGCTAAAATGAGTGCTGCTGACACTTCTTCTAGCACTCTTATGTTCTGCCGCACTGTTCTTTAATGACGATTCTGCCAGACTGTTCTTTGTCGACTCTTCTAGCAGAAAAAGTGGCAGTGCTGCTCCTCACAGCCTTCCAACGCTCATCCCAACGTCATCCTACCTGCACTCGGGGCGGCAAGTCCTTGCACATCCGGCTGCCCATTCCCCACACAATGTCCCTGTTCTCGTAATTCACTGCATGCACACGACAAGAGCATCACACAAGGTCGCACATGCTGGCGTTGACTTTCAACCGGTGGGCCATGTTGGATCAAGGAAACATTGCCCCTTGGAAAGCTCTAAAAGAACTTATCAAGCCATGCATAAGATGGCGTGGCATGGATCGTGCAGATGGCGCCAAACATGCGGTCAAAGCATGCAAACTAGCTCTGCAAGCAAACTTGTCAAAGCAGAAACATACCCAAGCATGCACCAAGCAAGCATGCATGAGACGGGATTGGCTTTTTTCACCACCCACCAAAGTATTGGCTTGCTGGGGCGTCCAAAGGCAGTATGCCCACCACTCCATTCAACATCTGTAGCTGGCTGCCCTGCTTGGCCATCCACAGGTTTGTGTTGTGACCTAGAAGCGACCTGAGAATCAAGAAAGGAACACCGGTACATATACTTATATGAGTGTGTGTGCAGTACATATATGAGAGTGTGTGCAGTACATATATATACTTGTATGAGAGAGTGTGTGTGTTTGTGTGTGTGTGTTTGTGTGTGTGTGTGTGTGAAAGATAGGCTGCATCCATGCGTCTTGATGGCCTCAACCCTTGGGCTGCAATTCATGCATATACGCAAACACATGCCTGGGGTTGCATGCACCTGACTGATGGTTCAAGGGGTCGATGAACAAACGAACATAAGGCCGTGTGTGTGCACATGTCTGTATGCGAGGGGAACAAAGAACACGTCTGCGTTCGTTTTGCTTTCTTGCTCAGGGTAGGCCAGGCCAGCGCCCATCCCGTTCTGCATCCTCTGACGGCTTCCCTGGTGTAAATACATATATAGGGACACGTGGCTCGTTTTATGGTTTGCTCAAGGCAGGACAATGCCCATCCCTGTGGCGACTTCCCCAAACAACTGACGAAACTGATCATTCATTTGACAATGGCCATCACGCATCATCCCTTGACAATAATGATCAGGACCTGGGCGTGCTTGGTATAACAGATTCTGGGGATAACAGTCAAGACACCTGATTGGCCTGAGGCTTCATTACCTGAATGACCTGGGGTTTGGATCTTCCGGCATAGCCTGACAGCGAATCCAGGCGCTATAGTTGACCAGCGGAGGTGGCACAGGGCAGCCCAGCTGGCTCTGGCCAAACAGCTCCGCGTCCACCAGGTCGTACATCAGGTTGTGGCCGGTCACCTCCTCGTATGTGGGTAGGGCGCCTTCCATGCCGCCAGCCAAGTGCTTCGTCTGGTCACCTGAGGCGAAAATGTAGAACTAGAGTTACCAGACCACCAAGGAGTGTGGCTGCCAATGCACAAGTTGCAAACAGTGTGTGCCTCTGTTTGTGTGTGTGTGTGGTGTGTGTGGTGTGTGTGCACTGGTTTCTACATCAAAAGGCTATCTGACGCTTTAAGACGGAACCAGTGCAAAGCTCACCACTCACTTACTCATCCCCACATGGGTCACACTTACCCAGGTGTGCAATGCGGTACCCTCCGTCCGCAAGGTTGACCAGCATCTGGACTGTGGCCTTGATTTCCTTATCCCGGTAACCACGCTCAGGCACCCCTGCATGCATGAACACACACAGACACACACATGCATGAACACATATGCATGGCCGCACACACTCACACATGGGGGGTGTGAATCAGCTTGTGACTGGGACCCAGGGCCGTCACCATCCAAATTCATCCACCTAAATTGTACGCCAGTATTGAGGTTTTAGAACAACATACATCATTCTACTCTCTCGTAAGCTTTACAAGTCTGCCCAGACGTCCAGTTTCCTCTCCCATGCACTGGACACACCTGCTGACATGCATGTGTGGTCTGCGTTCAGTCATGTGCCCTTCAAGGGCGCAGGCCCTTGTCACACCCACAGGGCCATCTCACACCCATGTGCCCTCATCGCGCAGGCCACGTGACCCACCTGGTGAATACTCCATGATGACGTTTTCCACGTTATAGTGTTGCATGAGCATGGCTGCGCCTTGCATGACACTCCACTCCCAACCCTCAACGTCGACCTGAAACAGATAAACGCACTACGTGATGCATCAACCACCTCAACTACCACAGCGATATGATGACGTACGAAAAAGCATTATACCATCTAACAGACCCAACGATAGCGAAAAACTGGCCCTGTAGTTGGACCTTGGAAGCTGGAATTGTGGGGATGGTACAACATGTAATTACATGCATACGCACACTACGTGCCAACTAACCCACCTTCAGCAGCAGTACATCTTCATTGATAAGGTCGTCCAGCTTCTGACTAGGCACTTGTATTTCCTTGTTTACGCTGGCTGCAAAACCAACAGGGCAAATCAGGGCGTCAGTTGTGAGCCTTCCTACCAATCGTTAGTGCACCATACCACCACCAACAGTTGGATATTGTTTATGTAATCATGCCGTCATTACGTCATACTAACCAATGCTCTGTCCCAAAAGTGCGACCAGAGTGACTGTAGGGAGAACACCACCACGGTGCAAAGAGCAGCTGTGCAAAGGACATGAGGGCAGGGCAGGCAAGTGAAGCATAAACCTGAGCACGAAGGACGGCCATCAACCTCAATGGCATGAGCACGAAGGCTGGCCCGTCACAACACACATACCCGTGATGGCCTGGTCAATGTTGAGCCCCTCAATGCCTGCTGTGCCCCAAATGCCCTGTGTGGGCACCACCTGCGAGAAATAAGGGGAAGCCGAGTAAGGCCCAGCTACAAGGCCAGCGTGTACAAGTCAACGAGGACAATGCATGTACTGTGCATGACATGGCATTTCTCATGACAGCACTCGTGCCAGAGAGCAAGTGGGAGTGAGTGAGGGTAAGTGGGAACAAACGCGGGAGGATGGACTCGGCGAACTGGTGCAGCTGAATGGCACAGCTTCACGCTAATGCTAGAACATCTTTGCTAAGCGCCTGAACGGTTTAGTATACAGCATTGCAAGCTGCAGATCCGCATCAAGCAAGGAACCATCTGTGTGCGCTGAATGCCACGACCAAATAATGTAAATTATATATATATATATATATATATATATATATATATATTATATTCCCTATTCCCGACCAAATCGGCCGTCTCCAGTAATCATGGTTAGGCTGTTCAAGGCTGCGACCAACCTGAACCAAACTGCCTGCGCTTCACATATGTTGTAACACTTGCTAAAAAGAAACTCGTCCATACGGCATGTTGAGCTGAGCTCAAACAGATCTCCCCTTTGACTCGTGCTGACTTGTGTTCCATCGTGAAAGCCGCGAGAATGCCATGTAACGATGATGATGAGTTGGTTTGTCTTACCATTGTTAGTGTGGAGCCAGTCACGTGTGAGACGAGGTTGCCTCGCGTATCCACTAAGTGTGCCAGGCCATTGATGTGAATGTTATACTCGAAGAATGCGTGGAAATGGGGCACGGGCTCGAAGGCAATCACCCTGCAGCGGACAAGGGGACAACAACATCCAGTGTTAGTTCTTAATCGTCGCCATCGTCATATAGCACCTTCAGGCTCACCGAAGCAATATTGTTGGCCTTGAACAATATCAGTGTAAGTTGACTGCCACGAGCAGAACCACTGTAGCTTGTCACACGTAATCGCCGTGGGAAAGCAGTGTGGCTGAAGCCGCTAGGCAAACCCAATCACTCGCCAGCGGACAAGTGGATTTACCAGCAGACATGCTCATGTAACACATGTGATGCTGCTGTGGGGCATGATTCATGCGCGCCATCTACCACAGTCAGACTCTATGGTACTTGTACTGACATGCATGCACTGTACCCTCGGCCCGCTCATGCACGCACGCATGGGATGGGCACTCATTTACACATGCCAACCCCTTACCCGCTCATGCACACACTCATGCACACACTCATGCACACACTCATGCACATACCTGCATCCCATGGAGCCCGCGAGCACTGAGAACCATCCAAAGTTAGCGCCCACATCCACAAATAGGCCCTGCTTGCCGCCGTTCCCCTCCGGCCGACAGCCGTTTTTGAATATCTTGTAGAAAACAGCCGTGATGCCTGCCTCAACCACTCCGCTGCTGTGCATGTGGGCGCTCACGTCAACGTCCTTGGCAGGGTTGGTGTAGGCGAAGTCAAACCCTAGGTTCATGGTGGCGCGGCGCACATGAACCTACACAGAAGCAAGTATTCATCCAGGCTGGCACTGGGCAGTGGTTGTGTCTCTTTGTGGCTCTCTGTGGCTGTTATTGCTATTATCAGTATCGGTATTGGTATTGGTATCAGTATCAGTATCGGTATCAATATCATTATTATTATTATTATTATTATTATTGTTATTAATATTATTATTGTTATTAATATTATTATTATCATTATTATTATTATTATTGTTATTAATATTATTATTATCATTATTATTATTATTACTATTATTATTATCATCAACGGCTTTGATGTGACTGTTATTCATTGACTTGCCGTCAACAAGCTGTATGATCCAAGATACATCGTCCACAGACATTGTTGGTATGCCGGCAGAGAACAGGCAGAAGCCAGAGACTGTCGAGTCTCTACCAATGATGGCAAGAAGGCTTGTGCCTCCCATGTCATTGACCTTGAAGTTTTGTGTGCTCACCTCAGCAGGATTGCAGAGCGGGCACAGTTCGCCCCTCCATACATTTGATGCATTACTGCCCCTGGCTATCATTCCCTGGTCTGCTTGCTGTCCATTCAACTAAGGATTTGCACATATCTGCATGGTCATACCTGTATCTGTGCTTCTGTCAGGCGGGCAATCGGACCCGGCTGACCGTCTGTCACCCTGCAGAACGGACAATTGCATGTAGGGCAGAAGCATGGTCAGCGATGCTTGACCGCTGCTTCTGATGGAACTGTGCATGATGAATACAGTGAGAAAGTCTTTTACTTACTAGAGACCAACGGTTAGCCGTGTCAAAGGAACTGCTGTGCAGGCCTGCCTTGGCCGAATGGCACTCTGTTAATACGTAAAGTGCACTGATCAACGTACTAACTGTCTGTGTGTGTGCCTCAAGGGTTAAACTTATGTGCATTCAGCCGGGTGCGATGTATTTGGATGTTTTCTCACCACGGCGCGTGTCCAGAGGGTGTCCAGGGCCCACAGTCATCACAGTCTGTGCCCAGGTCACACAAAACCTGGAGACAAAAGAGTGAGAGAGGCACGTGACCACACAGGGAGGTAGTGAATGCCAGCATGCAACGCATACAATTGCACAGCTGCATCAGCAGCACATGCATTCATTGGTGTGCCTGTATGGCTAAAGTCAGCTAGCCTGTCACTGTGCTGGCCTGTCGCAATGTGACCTGCCCCCCTGGCAGGTGGCTGAAGGAGAGGCATCTGCCGGAAGTGTGTAAATGTCAAGCAAACCGGGGAGCAGTCACAGCCTCTGTTCCAAAGCGTCCTCGTCTCCGGACTCTGTAGACCCTTCTCTGTCAAGCCCACTTGCTAAACTTCCCCGGGGAAGAAGGGTCTATGGTCTGTTCCTAACTCTGTTCACTAAGCATTTCCTACAGGATTGTTCGGGTCTGCCGTCCCCCCTTGTCAGCTGCCTCCACGCCTGCCCGTCTGCCTGCTTTTTCCACACTGATTGTCTGGCTGGAAGCTGTCAGCACGCACCATCCGAGATGCATCCTGCTGTGTCGTCCCTGGTTTGAGTCGCCCGTCATTGCAGATTCCATTCCGGGCCTACAAGGCAACAGAACCACAGCATGTACAGTTCAGTCAATTCTGCGCCTGTTCCATGATTAATCGTTTCGAGGCATTTGCGAGACGTGCCCGTGCCATCACAAAATGCCGTCACACTATGACTAGCACTGTGCTCGTGTGGTTATGGTATCCTGAGCTTGAAACCAGACCTTCATTCATGTAGAACGCCATGACACATGTAAGGAAGCCTTGCATCTGACCACCACACATGTAATCGGCTAGGGTTGTCCACAGCATGCATGTCCAGTGTTCAGATAGTCAGCCTGCATCAGTCCTATCAACCCCCAACTATCCACTTGCACTCCAGGCGTTCACACACAAACAAACGAAAATACACAAACAAACAGGCTAACAGACCAACCGAACAACACACAGCGCACATGACAGACATGCCAAGCCCTGCGATGCACCTCCCAATGCAACCAGTGCTGGACCTAGTAGACCAGCTATGTTTCCTAACCAACTGCACAGCACAATCTCCTGTTTCGTCCTGGGAGTGAGCCTAGGCGGTCAGTCGTACCCAATGTACACAATGCTGCACCTGTTACACCCAAAATACCCAATGCTACATCCAGTGCTGCACCCAATGCTACTGTCTGAGCACGTGCTACTAACCCATTATCTCGGCTCACATGACAGCCAGCCCCGGCAATCTACTAGCAAGGCTGCCAATCTACAGCTGTCAACTCACATGCTTGCATGTGTTCAGACACACAGGTGGTGTCTTGACTGGTGCGCTAGAAAACCTGGTCGTTCCTTTTGAGTAGTAAGAGGTTGTTGCGCTGGCTGGCTTCTTGCTGCTTGTCGAAGGGCGTGGTAACTGCTGTCTGCCTCCCGCAGACGATGACACATACAAGCGACCTGGGCGCATGTGCGCACAGGAAACCGAAGTTCAAATCAGCATGTTATCCCTGTCAATCAGTTGTGCATGCACTGACAAGCAAATGTGGCACTGCCTAAGGCACGGACCTGGAAATCTGGGATCTGCCGCGTAATGTGGGCGTTACAGCATGCTTGAGCATGAGAAAGGTATGCCACACTTGCAGTGTGAGGCTGCACGCCGACAGCTGAAGTTTGCGTATCTGTCTGTGAGGTGCAGGCAGGTGCAGGACAGCGCACCTGCCCAAAATCCAGCGATCATGCACAGCAGGCAAGAGACCAGGAATGCAGTAAGGGGAACAGCAGCTCCCCTGCGCTGGCCTTTCATCAGATTGCGGCACCGCAAGTGCCAACGCGTTCAGCTGTTAGTTGCGTGAAGTCATCAGCATTTGCTAGCTTTTGAGATGAATGGGGACGTCAATGCTGCGTACAAGTGCTGGTACTGTGCTGCCGGCTTTCCATCCTGCGGCGTCCGGCTAGTAACGAATGACGGTTGAAAGATTTTCAAACTCACGGTGGTAAACCGGTCTTGAAGCTTTCGTGTGCTGCCGACTTGGAGAATGCGGCACGCTCCGCTCTCGTACCGGTCAATGCCGGTGGTATCTGCGAGTTCAGCATCTTCCGGACCCTGACGCACGTGCACTATCACACATGCCTTCGGACCCTGACACACGTGCCCCCCAGCTCAAGGTCCTTCGGCCACGAAGGGACTTCGGCCTTGTGTTTTGGACATCGTTGGTCGCTCACAGACTGGGCTTGGCTCTGACGCTTGAACTGCATGCTGCGGCCTGGACTTTGTGTGGGCCATGGGTCCAGTGGTGCATCGGTTAACATGTCCGCTCACTATGTCGTTGATTCTGTTCTCCTTGTAGTAGACAACACAGCAAATGCATTCCTGAAAGTCATGATACTCTTTGGCTCTTACGGGGTTGCCGCCAGCGGCCTTGCCAGAACAAACCACCATTTTGCTCTTGTGCGCCCTCAAGCCGCGCGTAATGCTCAGGACCTGGTCGTTGAGAAGCACTGGGTAGAAATGG
>QAXH01006729.1:4829-22018 GCA_004335635.1 Chloromonas sp. AAM2 | reverse complement strand
CATGCACTCGCTTTAGCTCGAGCTTTGACAGCATGAGCCTCTTCGTATGCGGGGTCCAGTTCGCAACGGGCCTTGGTGTAAGCTTGACTCTTGGAGTATCCCTGTGTAAGATACTCCTCCCGGAGAACCGCCATGGGTCCGGCTAGGTGCGTTGGCCGCGATGCCATGCGAGCAAGCTGGTTTATAAAAGTACATGTTTTGTTTCCTGATTGAGCAGCGCGTCCTGGCAAAGAGCAGTCAGCGACACCAAAGCACGCATCAATGCCGGCTCGCCCGAAGTTATGCGGAGAAATCCTGCACTCCTTGACCCGAAAACCCCAGCATTGAAAATGTGATTGCTTTGTTTGCAGGGCAGGGTCCTCTGCCTTCACACCTCAATAAAATGGCTGCCCTACACAGCAAAAGAGACATCTTGTTGCCGCACCATTTACCGTGTTGGCAGACAAGAGCAACTGATGTACTCGCACAGAACTGCCTGTCAAAACGGCCTGTTTACCATCCCCCAAAACTAGGTGCTGGCACACTGTGTATGCATAAACCCCTTGTCTGGATCCACTGAAGAGCGACATTAGCTCTGGAAAATTGCAATCGCACACAAAGCAATTAATGGTCGCTAGTAGCCCAGTAGCATCCTGCCACATGGGCACTTGTCATGAATAATAAATCAGTGGAACAGGAATTAACTGCTCAAGTTGGGCAAGAATTTATCACACTCATTGGAATACATGCATATGACAGTCCCACAATCGCACACAATGGCTTGTTTGCACGACTTGAACAAAAAGCCTGAGAGTCTTCTGCGTGTGCCTGCCCGCCACATGACAAGATGTTTGTCTTTTTTTCTACAATAGCTTAACACCAGCTAGTAAGCACGCCCTGGTTACATGCAGGCAGATGTCGCCAGCCGACCGGCTTGTATGGCTGACCGCGCATCGGCCGCACTTTCACCTAGTTGGGATCACACAGTTACATCCTAGCAGACATTTGGTGAGCAAGCCCACATTCCAGTCGCAATCATAGGTGTTGGTTCACATTGCCCGTCCCAAGTGACGGTGTATCCTTTGCTGCGAGCTTTGGCTGCTGATCCAGGTTGCCTAAACTAGCAGCTGGTTCGCATCGCTTGTTTTGGCAGCTGGTCAGCATTGCCCGCTTTGGCTGCTTGTGAGCATGCCCTGGACTGCGCCAGGCCTGTAGGGTCCTCAATGCCTGCCTCAGTTAAATATTGACGTCTGGCATAGGTAGCGAGCGACGCTATGCGTGTGGCATGACCAACAAAGGCCGCGTCGCCCACGGAGTGAGCGACGTGTACCGTGATCGGCCGCATAGCTGCTGGTCCGCATGGCTTGTTTTAGCTGCTGGTCCGCCTTGCCTGTTTTAGCTGCTGGTTAGCATGCCCTTGATTGCACCGGGCCTGTAGGGTGCGCCAATGTTGCGAGCACTGCCCAGCTCCTGCATCAACTGGACCACATGGCCCACACCACTAACCTGCGCACAGCGGACAGACAGTAGCGAAGTTAGTGTAAAAGAAGTAGTTGGAGTACGAGTTACACCTGCACAAAGCTTACAGAGAGCAAGCAGCAGCACAACGCCTTTGAATGTGATTACACACTGATATGCACACAGCATGCAGAACTGCAAACAGTGGATTGTGTTATTGTGTTCAAGTGCGGGCTGACACGACATCGCAAGCATACAAAGCTACTATAGCTACAAAACTATTATAGCACGGACATGGGAAACAAACAAACAGGGGATGTGAAACAAGCAAGTCTACGTTGCAGTGTTGGTAGGCTGGGCTGTGCCATGACGCAACACTGAGTAAGCACTTGCACGCAACGAGGAAGGCGACAAGCAGGACAATAGTAGAGATGAACTGATCAAGAGGTATTATGAAGCGTACCAGGCTGCCATCAGGCGACAGGACGTAGTTGGATGGGAAGTTGGTGGTCTCCAGTATCTTGCGCACGTCCCTTTCCTCATCACCACAGGCTGTCAGGTTGCCACACCGGCACCGGTGACGCACCTGCAGTGGAAAGAAACACGCGGCCATACTCGCACGTCAGAAACTGCTTTGTATCTCATCTGGCCAGAGGCTGAGGAAATGATATGATGAGGATCAAGGCCTTTCTCGCCAGACCACAGTAGTGACTTGTCTGGCGTGTCTGCTGAGTTGCACAGGTTTTCCTTGTACTCTGGCGGTTCCGGCTCCTGCTGCTGCTGCTTACAGTGCTGTAGCTGCTTTCAGTGCTGTGCCGCTTCTTCTGAATATAATCTTCACTATTGCTTGCTTCTGTACAAGGGGTTACTTGTCAACTGTCTGCTGAAAGCAGCTGTGCTTGAGTGGTTAATCCCTTGCGTCCTCAAGCAGTAGGCTGACCCTGTACTGATGTACCTGCATCTGAGCAAGTATTGCCCCACCGATGGATCCTGTACGTCAGCACCCACTGCCGCACCGATGGATCCTGTACGTCAGCACCCACTGCCCCACCGATGGATCCTGTACGTCAGCACCCACTGCCCCACCGATGGGTCCTGTACGTCAGCACCCACTGCCCCACCGATGGATCCTGTACCTCAGCACCCATTGCCGCACCTGCACTTCGCTCCTCAGGTGTAGGCACATCCGGCTGCCCATGCCGTACACCAGCCTCTTGCCCTCGTAATTCACTGCATGGCAGGCACGATACTTCACATTGTCAACGGAGGGATTGATTGGTAAACACGTGATTGGTAAACGCAGGATAGATACGCGGGATAGATAAATCTGCTACATGTCATATTTCATTGGGTAAGTGCTGTACTGTCATCAAATGGTCAGATTGGGTGGTCAGATTCCGTCAAAGCAAGGTTCTGAACATGGACAACAGGTGGGCATACGTTGCTGCAGCTCATGTAGCCATGTAGCCCGGAGAAAGTTCCCTACCAGCCACCTGTGCATGCAACGCTCCCTACTAGCCACCTGTGCATGCAGTGTTCCCTACTAGCCACTTAAGGATCCAACATTTTCTGTTACCCACCAAAGAATTGGTTAGCTGGTGCATCCAAGGGCAGGATTCCCACCACCCCCTCCAGAACTTGAACCTTGCTGCCCTTGGCGGCCCACAGGTTGGTGTTGTGACCAATAAGCGACCTGTCGCAGTGTGGAACAACAAACGAGTACAAGGCACAAGCATCGGACAGCAACAGTCAGATTCAGGCTTCAGTTGCAGATTTTGTGACTGCAGTCCATGCACGGACTGATTGGTAGTCTGGCGAGTGCCTGGAGCTTTGTAAAGTGCAAAACTGCAGTGTAGAAATTCAAAAGCTTGCATGGAGTCAGGAACATGCCCTTGCGCCTGAGACACTGCTTTCCCACTTCTGACGAAATCCATTTCAAAACACGAATGTGACAAACGCACCTCCATCATGGCATGGTATCGCCCCACATTCATGGCACGGCAAGGCCTGTTTGACAATGTTGTTAATAGTAACAATGGTAGTCCACACACCTGAGAGACCTGGGGCTGGGGTCCTCTGGCACAGCGCCACACCCGGTCCACATGACGTACGGGTTCAGTTGGACAAACGGCGGGCAGCCCAACTGCCCACGTGATATGAGCTCCGCGTCCACCAGGTCGTACATGAGGTTGTGGGCTGTGATCTCCTCCGAGGGGGCCAGGGGGGAGTCCAGTCCACCAGTTAAGTGCTTGGTCTGGTCGCCTGCAAGACACACATAGCATATTCACTATTGTTATTGTCCTGTTATTATTACTGTTATGAGGGGGCGTGAGGGAGTTTAGGCTGCCGGTTGAATGCTGGGTCTGGTCGCCTGCCAGCTGTGGACAGGAACTGTCAAGACAAGCATTACTACTACACAAGACTATAGGGTTAGGGTTAGGGTTAGGGTTTAGTGATAGGTAATAATACTAAAAACAACAGAAAATGGGTGGATGCCAGTGTGTTTTGCTAGCGACGGTAAATAATCAATTTAGGCATGGATCAGTTGCATATATATACGTCGTGTTTTATCCTCCGTACCTTCTATCGCAAATGGGCCACGATTGACATTGTGCTAGCCAAAAGGTAAAGCCAAAGGCGTATAGCCAAGAGCATTGTAGCCGTTATAGCCTGAAGTCTATAGCTTGAAGGATCATAGCCCAGACCACTTACCCAGGTGTGCAATGCGGTACCCCCCTTCCACAAGGTTGACGAGCATCTGGACTGTGGCCTTGATCTCCTTGAACCGATAGTTGCGCTCCGGTACGCCTGCATGCACGCACACACACAGACACACTGTACCATGGTGCCAGAACTGTTATGTTGGTCGACTTTTCACCGACCTTTGATATTAGCCAAGGCGGCTTGGCCGTGCTACCGTTTAAGCCTGCCGACAAAAGGCACTCAGAGCCAGTCCAACAAGAACCTGGAAAGGTAGCCAACAAATTCTTTTTGAAGTAAAATATAGGGACCAATTGCAGTTGTGTTGATCATGTGCTAGCATCATAACAGAGGTGGAGGAAAGCACGTGCCCTTGTAACAGGCACTTGACCTCTTCGCACACACACGTGCTCTCATCACACACACGCGCCCTTGCCACGCCCACATGTTTTTCTTACAGCCACACAAGCCCCACCTGGTGAATACTCCATGATGACGTTTTCCACGTTATAGTGCCGCATGAGCATGGCTGCGCCTTGCATGACACTCCACTCCCAACCCTCAACGTCAACCTGCAACCACAAGTAAAACGAACAACGTGATGTATCAACCACCGACCGCTTTACAACCAACCGACGTCTGTTTGCGAATCGGCTGGAAACACCCTGCAATAGAAAACCTACAAACAGTCATGCTCGCACCTTTGAACACCATGACTTGCTTGTACTGACTGTGCCACAAACTTACTGCAGGCCTGCATGATCAAATGCCCGTTCATTCAAATGTGCTACACAAAAATGTCTTCATATACACCCATGCCAACCCACCTTTAGCAGCAAAACATCCTCAGTGATCAAGTCGTCCAGCTTTTGACTAGGTACCTCAATCTCCTTGTTTACACTAGCTGCAGCAAAAGCCAGATGTGTGTGTGAGAGAGAGAGCGAGAGAGCAAGCATTGTGTGTGTGTGTGTGTATGTGTGTGTGCATTGTTTTGCGTCAGAAAAGCGTCCTGACGGACGAAGATGGAGCAGGCGTGGGTAAGGGTACACAGCCCGATGGCTACATGACATGGCAGCAGAGATGGCCGCATGCGCTCAAAAGTCACCTTGTTTGATCTAGCTACAAAAGACCTGGGACCCTTTCTCGTTTGCTTTGCACAGTCAAGATCTGAGTGCCCCATTCGGATCTGATTACTGTTGTGATCTGATTGTCCCATTCAGGTCTGATTGCTGTTGCAATTTGATCACTTCTTATAGCGTGGAGAAGCCATTGCAAAGTGGCATGCATGCTTACCAACAAGCAACTGTGCACGAGAATGAAATGAAAGCACACAGTTGTTCACGGCAGCAGAGCTAGCTGCATGACACGGCAGTCAGCAATAACAATCACAACCCACCTGCGATTGCTTTGTCAATGTTGAGTCCCTCGATTCCAGCTGTGCCCCAGATGCCACGACTGGGCACCACCTGTGTCATGTAAGAGAAGGAGCGTGAGATGAGGAGCGACATGGCTACACCGTAGCTGCGCCGTAGCTTACTTAGTTCATCTTAATCCTTATCTAAGCTTCTATGAGCACATCAATATTGTACTTCATTTACACCAAAGTTGATGCTTCCACCAAAGTTGATGCTTTACAGTCAGTACTTTAGCATCAGGAGTAGGCTACAGTTGCATCAACGTGTTGTTCAGTTGCCTTACCATCTTCAGTGTCGATCCGCTGACATGAGAGATGAGATTGCCCCGCATGTCCACCAGGCCCGCCAGACCGTTCACATGCACGCTGTACTCGAAGAATGCATGGAAATGGGGCACTGGCTCGAAGGCAATCACCCTGCAGGAGAGAGGGAGAGCACCAAGCACCAATGTAAGTTGACCACCACGGCAGTCAATGTGACATGTTCATGGCTGCCAATTCTCCGTGTCTTCAGTTTGACATTAGCCTTGGAGGCTCGTTTTGATTGTCTTCTCAGAGCAGGTCAGGGTGGTGCTCATCCCGTTCCGTTTCCTGTAGCGGCTTGCTTGATGTAAACAGAGAGAAGTAAGCAGTCAGTCAAGGAAACTAAAACTGTGATGCATGAGTACTCAAGTAATCAAGAGACTGACTGCAGACGCTAGGCACAGAACTCATTCATAGCATGATCGATCACTCAACATAGCATGAACACTTTTCAAATGCAATCAAATATTCATGCCAACCTCGTCTTGCTCATGCAAACTCTAATGCAACACGCACCTGCACCCCATGTTGGCCGCCAGGATAGAGAACCATCCAAAGTTGGCGCCCACATCCACAAAGAGGCCCTGCTTGCCACCATTCTTCGCAGGGTCACACTTTTCCAGGAAAATCTTCCTGAAAACGGCTGTGATGCCTGCCTCAACCACCCCTCCGTGCTGCATGCCATTACTGACGTCCACGTCTTTGGTCGGGTCGGTGTAGGCGAAGTCAAACCCTAGGTTCAGGCCAGCGCCACGCAAACGGACCTGCAGGCGCCATGCATGTATGCACACGTATGTTATCCAGTTGGCATCTGTGCACACCTTTCAGGGGGGCTGGTGAACAGCGAACTACACCACAAACTGCTGATTGGACTGCTGCCATACTGCATCCACAGACATCTCCCCAAACCAGTCTGGACGATCACACATCTGTCTGGCACACACACACACTTCTTGGGGACTAAAAACAGGCAGATACCACTTTAACTACCATCGGACTACCACTTAGAATTACCACGTTGATCTGGATGTGTTTGGCCTGCTATCATGCCGTATCCGCCCCTCACTTACCTCTATTTCCGACTCCACCAGGCGGGCAATAGGACCGGGCTGGCCCTCAGTAACCCTGCAGAAGCAAATGCCCCACAATCCCTTGCACACAGCCACTCAACACAGTACAGGAGGTGTACTAGGCAAAAGCAAAGGCACAGGCCAAATGTTGGTCTGTTGTGCAGGCCTGCACAGGCTCAACGGCGCTGCCCGCATCGGCTTGGATATTGGACTGCTTTGGCTGAATGACATTCCCTGGTGAGGCAAGTGATGGCCGTCACGTTGGTGGAAATATGCAATGTTAACGAAACTAGCTGTCCCCATGGCGCTAAACGCAAATGTGCCTCAAGTTCTAACTGTATGTGCATTTGCTCAGCATGACCCTTATGTGCTTGGATGTTTTCTCACCACGGCACGTGTCCAGAGGGTGTCCAGGGCCCACAGTCATCACAGTCTGTGCCCAGGTCACACGTGACCTGGGAGGTAAGAGTGAGAGGAACGTGGCTAAGGGAGGCATCGGTACCAGTGTACAGTATGCAGCGCATACACACGCTGTTCAACACTTGCACAGTTGCACTACTTGCTTAGTCGGTGTTTGTAGACGTTGTTCTCTATTGATCCTGTCGCCGTATTTGACGTGCTTTCTGCCTGCATGCCCTTAGTCAGCCATGCCCCGTGGTGTAATAGCTTGTCCTAGTGTGCGCATCCCTCTGAGTCCCACCATTCGCTGTGCACATCCCCCTTGTGTCCCACTATTCGCTTTGCCTACCATTCGGATAGTGTTGCCAGTCATACTTGGTGGCTCCTTGGGTGTGCCAGGTGCTGCACGCCCATCATCACACTTTCCGTTTCTTGCCTGTGGCCAGTCAGATGGTTCGCATTGCACTTAACACATGACTTTTAAACAGGTTCTGTCAGGTGGCAACCGCAAGTAAGCAAACCCAACCAAATCTAAACGCACTGCGAGTGCAAAACCGCCCATTCAGATTACAGTCCAGTAGCATATCCGCGTGCAATTTCACATGACTCGAGGCTGAGTGATTACCTGGGCGCAAGTGTTTAGGCACACAGGCTTGGGCTGGAAGGGCGCTTTGAATTTGGTGGTGCCAGGCGAGTAGTAGGCTTCCTTAGCACCCACTGGCTGCTGCACTTGCTGTGCCTGCTTGGCTGGCTGCTGAACTGGCTGCACTTCCTGGGTTTGCTTTCCTGGCTGGTGCACTTGCTGCACTTGCTGCTGTTGCGCAACTAGCACCCTGGGACCGGGGCTAACAAAGGAACCCTGTTGGTTTGAAGAGTGTATACCTGGAGTGCATGCACGGACATGACTTTGCAACGAAGATTTTTGGACTGACTGGAGGAAGACATGCAACATCTGACGCAACCTTCAATGCAACACCTACATTGCGTTAGCCTGGCCTGCTACCTTTTCCTTGGCCACACCGTATGCGCATACATGGTGGGATGGCAACCGTTCACAAGTCTTAGATTCGCCCGGAACGCACCGGCAAAGTATCCGGCAGCAAGGCTGAGCACGCAAGCCACCAAGACAACGGCGCGCGGCACAGTGCTGCCCCTTTGAGCTGACTTCATCCTTCAAATGAACAGATGCGCGTCTGAGGTTGCCGATAGCAAAGCCAACGGCATTAGAATCGTCGTGCTATGGACATGAAGCGAAGCGGGATGTACGAAGTGTTGGAAGGGTTGTGCACTGGACTGGGGCTCTGGTTACGGGACCGTCCTTCAACGTTCCAACGCGGTTGCAAGTTGCAACGGCAGTTGCGTCTCACTCTCGCCCCCCGCTCCTTAACAAAGCCGGCTGCTGTGAATGGTGGCATGGTTGTTCCCACAGACAGTTGCGCATGCATGCATGGCCCTCAGTATTAGAATTACGAAATACTTTACTTGCCTTCTTGTATCCATGGTCCTCATGTGTGATTTTCCAACTTAGCGAGCATGCGTGTTTGCCTTCTACCCGGAACTATCACGGCGCTTTTATACGCCAAATAGGGATATCCCAGATGTATCGGGGAGCCACATGGCATTGTGGCAGCCTGAAAGCCTCTGCGCCATTGTCCACGCCCTGTCCTGCATCAACCCATGCCCTCACCAATGCACAAGCTGCTTGACATGGCATGGATGTTGCGAATGCTTTGTTCCAGGGTGGCGAGAGGTGTTGTTGGTTTGCAAAGAGTGGCCACCTGCCAAGCATTGTAATCAACAGTTACTACCTGAAACATCGGAGTCTACCAGCGGACAAGGGTCCAGCCTGTCTATTGGTGCTCTGGATGCTGTGGACAAGGGCCACTCCGATGCAGCTAAGCAAGCATTAAGGTAGAACCAATGTCATGGGTGGCAGGTATGGGGGTGCCACGCTCGAGCAACACGACGTCCAAATTACATCCAAATTGTAGACTGTCTGACACCTGGCTGACAAATAGTCCACCTTTCTGTAACGAGATTTGAGTGTTGTTGCACACCTGAACACTACATGCTGCACCCAGAGAATGCTGGCGAAATCCTGGGTGTCTGTGGCGCTTCGTTAGTGCTGGCATACTGCTGTTGACGGTGCTCTAGGCCATACCCAGCAGCGCCAGTGACTCAAGAAGCGCGACTGGCAGGCGTTGGAAACCGAAACTTTAAATCGCCGGCGGCGAAGGAGAAGCAGACCCTGATGCCTTGGCAATAACACAGCGGGCCGTCTTTGCATCACTCTTCCTGTCGCAACTTTACAAACCCTGTCTGAGGCATCGCCCAGTATTCCTTCCTAATCGGTAGCACGCCATGACCAAAGTTGCACGTAAGGGAAAGGCAGCCGCAGCAGCAGCGGCAGCGGCAGGAAGCGGCCGCAGCAAGCATACAGCCCCACAGGTGCGTAGTCCATCATGTGGAGGGTACGTGGGGTATGTAGTGCATCGCAGTGCATCAAGCATGCACAAGCATGTCCAACAGTCCATCGTTTTGGGTGAAGGGCAGAGGGTACTGGGGTAGGTGGTGCCAGTGTGGCAAGCAACCGTGAAGGCCAGTTATGCAGCATAAAATTAGCTGCACACAAGTGATATGGCTGGGCCATTCCCATACATGCGTGCATAGCGTGGCACAAACCCAACAAGCACAGCTTCTCGTATCGTATCTACTTTGATTGTGGTGGACCTTGATTGGCATACACTTCCGCTGAACAGCTCCCCTTCTTGCTTGAAATCTCCGTTATATTTCATAGTTATTCATCAGTTGTGGGATGTATAATTGCAGGTGACTGCAGCCCAGCTGTTTCAGCAGGCACAGATAGCGTTGCGGTTTGACGACTTTGACGCTGCCAAGGATGCATTGCGGAAGGCTGTGCGGCTGGAGCCAGGCAATGGGGCTCTGCTAGACGCCTATGCGTGTCTTTTGGCGGAACTAAGCGATGATGGTGCACAGGAAGCGTTGGTGCAGGTAGGTGGGTGGGTGTGAGAGATGTGTGAGGTGTGAGAGTGTGTGTGAGTGGTGTAGAAGCCGATGCGTGTCTCCTTGCGGAGTTGGGGGATGACGGGGCACGTGGGAAGGTGTGTGTGGAGGGATGTGTGTGTCAGGTGGTGTGTCAGGTGGTGTGGTGACGTGGAATCATGCACGACCAATAGTACCTTTGAACATTATACATGTCTCTTTACATAAATTTGGCACAGGACACTGGTCTGGCGCACTGCCCACTCTATCCATTCCAGTCTATCCATTCCGGTCTCCTTTCCTGCTTCGTTTCACACACATTCTGTCCTGCGCCATGCTGTTCACAGGCAGTGGCAGCAGCGCCAACCTCCGGCCATGAAAAGTATATGTACCTAGCCCAGGTGTGTGTGTATGGTTAAGTGGGTCATTCCGGATAATTTATTCAGATACCAATTTGGGAGTCAGAGCTGGCACTGTTCAGCAATGGGTCACATACTGCTGCAGTTCACAGCATATCAGTTTCACAGACATGGTCATGTCGCACTCTGTCCGTTGCTGGCCATGACGTCGTGCCAACACGGAGATCGTGCCTGTTGGTCGATCAGTGCCACTGGCGGCAAGCTGGCTCCAACAGTTGGCATCGTTGTTATTTCCAGTGCGACTGGCTCATGCCGATGTGTCACCGTTGTCATGACTTGTACTGTGCTGCAGCTTGAGGATGATCCCAACACTGCCCTCCAGTACAGCTCCCAGGGCCTCGCGCTGCTGCAGGCTCGACTGGAGGCAGCCAGGGCAGGTGGGGACGGCAGCATCATCTCAAATCCTGCATCCTGCACATGATGATGAGAGAAATCCATCACGTTGATATCATGGCAGGAGGGAAGGGCATGCAAGCAACTGTTGACGGTAATGTATTGATGACTGCTCCCTGTGGCACTGCAGCTCCAAGCCAGCAGTCGGAGGCACGAGCTCTTGCCAGGGCTTTGTGCGGCGCCCTGTGTGGCCACGCGGAAATGCTATTGGGGCAGGTGCGGCCTAGAGCAGTGTGGCAGTACGACAGCGCAAAGTATGGCACACAGAGGCTTGTTCGTGCAGTAGTAACAGTAATTCTTCCGTACTAGGGATGCTGATCTCTGCTGACTTGCCTGCCTAAACGAGACCCTTCTCCGCAGACCTCTACATCAGTACCATAAATGATGCCAGGCGTGCGTGGCATGCGAGCAGACAGCCTGGCCTGGCCGATTTTGAATTTTATTATTTAGTTTTCCGTTGTAGATTTGTTTACTGATGACAATATCTACTCAGAAAAACAATGGTAATAGTGATAATCATGTTCATAAAATTACAATCTACTGATGAAGGAAACATCCTGTGTGCGTCATGCAGGCGTGTATGGCGCGGGAACAAGCAGCAGGGGTGGGCGGGAGCGGGGCAGGGTGTGGCGGGAGCGGGAGCGGGCCGGACCCCCGCAGCGTGCCCCTGGATGCCGGACTAGTCGCGCAGATAGAGGCAGCGCTTGCAAGGGCTAGCGAGTTGCAACCACAAAGCCCCGAGCCAGGACAGGTAGGCTGCATGTGAAGTGCTAGAAAAGGCGACACCTTGGAACTGATTGCTGACACTCATTCGACGTGGTGGTATCACTCATAGATTACAATAAACTGGCAGAGCAGGTGCCAACATGATTGCTACAGAATCCATGCAGTCCATAGCTGAGTTCACAGTGAAGCTGACAAGGACACCACTGGGGGTTGGTAGAGGACACTGTGGCGAGTGCCAGGGTCCTGCTCGTTGATGCATGCACATGCTGCTACCGTGCATGTGCAGACCATTGTGTGAAAAGCTGTTGCTGCATGCATGCATGCACAGGCTCTGGCTGCCCTGTTGAGTGAGCAGGGCCGGGGCGAGGCTGCGCTGGCCGCCCTGCGCACGTCCATGAACCTGTGGTGGGACCCAGAAGACTCCGAGGAAGAAGAAGATGGAGAACAGGAGGAGCACGGCATGCAGGAAGATGAGCAGCCGCAGGTGCGTTTTGTATTGTTCTTGGCTAGTTGACCTATGAATGCATGGGTACATGCGTATGAGTAGACAGTAGGCAGTCAATGTGGTGGGCCACAGAAGCCCCAGGAGGCCGGGAAGCGAAAGGGGGGGAGGGGACATGGGCCGCAGGGCATGCGGGCGGATGGAGCACCACAAGTGTGTGCGCACGATTGAATATGGTTAAAGACGGTTGAAGACACTTCTATTGGTTTGACAAGAGAAAGGGGGAGGAGGTGGAAGTGGAAGAGGAAGGGCAGTGGAAAGATTGCGCATCCCAGAGAAAGTATTGAGCGACAGGGAGCGAGCGATGCGGTGCGAGTTGCGTGTTGGCCTGGGACGGGCGGTTCTGTCTGGCTGTCTGCTGCCACTTGGCACGCCTGGTTTTGCGATTCCGCTCTCTGCTGACCCCGGGGCTTTCTCTGCTGTCTGGTTTGTGACGTTGCTGACATGACACTATCAACCTGGCATGTGTCTGGTCTATCAACCGTTTCTGTTACAGGGTTCCATGGCCATGGACGCGGACGAACCTCAAGGGGGCCCTTCCTCCCAAACAAACCAACAACCAACCGATGCCGGGCAACAAGGGCAGCTAGAAGAAGGGGAAGAAGAAGAAGAGGAAGAGGAGGATGACACACCGTCGTTTGAATTCAGATTCGAATGTGCAAAGCTGTTGCTTGAACTGGATGACAGCACTGATACTGCTGTGGGCGTTCTGTCATCGCTCGTTGAGGAGCATGATAGCAATCCCGATGCCTGGCATTTGCTGGCGTTGGCGCTGTACAGGTGAGAACGAACATATAAATATAATGTACGGTCAAGTTTCTAAGTTTGGAAGAGCTCGAGGTACTGGATGAAACTGGATTACAGGGTAGTGCCATACTGTGCGTGTCGTGTGCGTATCTATCTGGCTAGTTACCGCATGTGGCCCCCCCTGATGTTGTGTTCATAAATTTGGAATAAAGAAAATTTAAAGCAGGAAAGGAAACTGCGTCACCAGGTACGAACAAGGCTTGGACTGATAAATGGTATATGTCTGACCGATTGACCGACAGACCCTGGTATGAAGATCCTGCTGACGTGTAAACGTGTCATGCCCTTGCAGTGGTCATCAGTACGAGGAGGCCCTTGAGGTGGTGGTTAAGGGTCAGGAGCTGCTGAGGAAGCTGCGGGTGCCCAGGAAGGACGACGCATGGAGCCAGTTCGCCGATTTGCAGAGCGCGATCAACGAGGCAGCGGGGAATGCGGCCGCAGCAGCAGGCGCAGCGGGCATCAAGTCAGGGTTTTGACGGGCCAAGGATGGTAAAGGACGTTGCTATGTACTGCAGGACGTTGAGAGCAGGAGTAGACACTGTGCCTGCGTTTTGATTTGCTCGCTAGTGACAGGCCGTGCTGTGCGCGGAATCTCCTGGGTGTATGAGGGTCATGATTCAGATATTCTCTGACACAAGCTGTCAAGGCACACAACTAATCATAAGTCAGAGTCAGTGTACGTAAGAGACTTCCCCTTTGCAATTTGAGCAAATACTTTATGTTTGCGTTGGACGCGCTTCATGGTGTGCACTCCCTCCTTCCAAGAGTCATTCCCACCATTTCCTTGACAGTTGCAGGAGGTTCAGACATATAAATTATCCTAGACTCTTTCCAAGGTGCTCGAGAGTCAGGCATAGAGCAAAATTCACGATTGTTTGCGGACGTAAAAGCGCGTGCAAGGCAGCAAGAGGCAGAAAAGCTGGCAGCAGAAAGCAAAAGCAAGGCGGCAAAAATAGCGAAATCATGCAGCATACAGCTCCCTTTGCTGAAAGCAAAAACTAGAGAACCAGTGCCCTGTCCTCAAGCCTCGTGGTGTGCGGCCTTTGAAGCCTTGGCGCCCGCCACTGTCGCCCTTGCCTCCTTAGGCTCATCGTCTGGTGATGCTTCCCCGTACACACCGGTGGCAACGCCCTTGATCAGGGTAAACAGCTTGGTCCATGCATCGGCCTGCACATGGAAAACACCGCGAGCAAACTTTCAGCCCAGGGCTGTGCATACGACGCACGTCGGCTGTCCGTCGCTGCCTGCGCGACCTGCGGCCTGAGTTGGCAATGAACATTGAACAGTGAACTGAAACGCTCAGTGAACTGTCTGTTCCTGATAGGTTTAAAAAGTCTGAAGTGCAAAGAGTCGCTTGCCTGGACGTCATCCCACAGTCCCAGGTCGTCCAGTCCGGAGCGCAGAAAGGCGGCCAGGGTGGACAGCACCTGGTTGTAGTGCTCCAGCCTGACGCCATAGCCGACGTGACGCTTCACAAGACCGGTGGAAACACTGCGGGTAAAGAGAGTGTAGGATACGGATGTACGATATGAAGTACAACTATCATGGATGGATGCACTGGTACATGGTCATGTATTAACACATGGCAATGTTGTTGAATCTCATGGTGTCGTGATGAGGGCCTTTGGTTTGTGGGGGAGGATACGATGGCATGGGTTGTTGTGCGGCCCCCGTGGTCCCCCTTGCCCCGCGGTCGCATGCACCGGCCTCCCAGTCCCACCGCTGCAGCCACTGTGGGAACTGTCAACGTTACAGGGAGGGAGTGCACACCATGTAGCACGTCCAACGCAAACATCAACTATTTGCGCAAATTGCAAAAATTTATCCCAGTAAAGGGGAACAGTGTCAGCAAGGGGTGGTGAGTCCCTTGTGTCCCACACTTGAGTCACACCTTACCCCACGTGTGTCACACCTTGCCAGTTTGTTGAAGTCGTCCAGAAGCTCCAGGAGCCTTCCCAGGGTAGTCAGCACACGCACTGCATGCCTCTCCATGTCTGACTCAACCACCTTGCCGTCCTTGCGCACAAAGGAGAACATGCTGCAAAAGGGCAATTTCAATTCGTGTTAGCATCGTTCGTCCTTTACCGTCGTGAATACTCATCTGCTACAGTGCACCTACGAGAAGCCAACGAGATTTTCAGATTTAGTTATCTGAAGAGAAGCACTGAAGGCAGCTGTGAGAACGCTCTGTGAGCTGCGGCTTGCCAAGCATGATGCACACAACACAGAAACAGATGCGATGTGTAGGTGTGCAATTTGTGCAGCAGTCATCCCTGCATTTGGCTGCCCTCTAACCTAACAACAGAGTTAAACCGGCGGCAGACACAAATCGCACCAAACAAACAATTCATTGGAGCAGTACTGTACCTCTGCCCTGATCAAGTGTCGCCTCAGTCTTACATTCTTTGGCAGGTGTGACTCACTCTGGCAGGTGTGACTTACTCTGGCAGGTGTGACTCACTCTGGCAGGTGTGACTCACTCTGGCAGGTGTGACTCACTCTGGCAGGTGTGACTCACTCTAGCAGGTGTGGGTGCTCCTTGAAGAGCAGCGTGAAGAAGGCCATGCCCAGGGATGACACGGTGCGGCCGCTGTCCCGGGGCTTGTGCTGGTTGGTCAGGAGGGACCAGGCAGCCTGCAGCAGGCAGGTACCAATGTTCAGTTAATGTCCAACAGATACCTGCTCCGACTTATTCAGTGGAGGCCGAGTGTCTAAGTCGGGTTCTTTGCGGTAAATTTGGCCTGCGGTTGTGGTTGCGGCAAAATTCCGTCTGTTTGCACTTGATCTGAGTGAAGTTCATTTGTCCAGTAAGTGCTCACGATCGAAAAGGATGAACAAAGTTAGCATGAACGAAGCTAGGGAACTTGGGTTGGCGTGCTCTGGAGATGTCCACACACACACACACACACACATCAGTTGGAATTTGAGCTCCAAAGTCAGGGTTGGCACGGAGTTGTGTTAGGTGCCTGTATCCACTTCTGCAAAACCGTACCTGCATTGCCGCCACCCCCCTAGGCTCCAGTCCAGACGCCCCTTTCAGTGCCGCCTGCGAGGCCCGGTCCACCGGCAGGCGGGGCCTGCTCAGCGTGGTTTCAGCGCCAGTGCCCGTCACCTCGCGCAGCAGCACCTCCACCTCAGCACACTGCAGGGGCAAGGCAAGTGTAACACACACATATAAAACCAACATACAAAGCCCGGTAGGGGGGGTTGCTGTATAGAAAACGATCTGTATAAAGTATATAATGTGTCACATTACAATACAAGTGTATGTTGAACAGGCGACGCATCCTGTGAATAGCGCAACACCCTACACACACACCCTGCCCCTCTGCCTCTGGCCCCTCCAAGACAGTTTGTCGGTCGGTACACCATTCATGCACGACACCGTTTATGTGTCAAGAGTTTTTGCCACGTGAACACCCTCCCTTTTTGTACCTTGAACATTGTTTTAGCATAATGACGACTTACCAAAACAGTTTTGATTGCTGACTTTGATCGCTGACAGAATTCTGTAATTTTCTTGCAACCGAAAACGGTTTTACCTGCACCTCCATTGCCACCGCTAGGGGGGTTGCCCTGCTGCGGCCCGCCACCGCCACACACACATGCGCGTCCAGCAGCAGCTGCACCTGTTGCAACATGGGCAAGAAATACATAGGCCACAGGTGGTGTGTGTGGGGATGAGTGAGTGACTGGTTGTACAGCGATGCCAAGCGGCCAAGCATCACTGTCTGTCACAGTCTGCTAACCCTGCTACCAGGAAGTCCAGGTGTTTCCTAGTCGGACATTAGCACTGTTAGTACACACTCTTAGCATTCCGCAACACTGGATCATCAGCGGTCGACTCACCAGCTGTGCGCTTCCTTTGCCCGCAGCAATGTGCAGCGGTGTGAGCCCTGCATAGTCCGCCTGGTCAGCACTGAGGCCCTCCGCAAGCAGGGCAGACACCTTGTCCACGTCGCCTGAAGGGGCACAAGAGGGCAAAACTGTGTGTGTGTGTGGGGGGGGGGGGGGGG